>JBBUKS010479059.1:0-37706 GCA_038050645.1 Hedychium gardnerianum
CGCCTCACCCGCCAGGCGCTGGAAGTGCCCTTATCGAATGGAGGCACCTTAAGCGCCCAGACAATAGAGGCATCCCCGATGCTTGGATGAGTCTCACCCGCCAATTCAATGGATGCACCCCAGAGCATTGGAGGCTCCCCGATCGATCGACTCGTTACGACAAATAAGATCTGGAAGCCACGTCAGGTCAACCGAGGCGCCCCCAACGCTGCTAGATCAACAATGGATCAGTTTCGATCTATTGGAGACGCCCCCATGCAATAGAGGCGCCCTCATGACTGTCACGTCAGCAAAATGGTCACCTCGACCATTTTACTATAAATAGAGGTTGTGTCCTCTAGTTCAATGATACACACTCTGTTTTCAACTTCCAAACTTCTGTTTTATTGTTTGTGCTTTCAAAGCTTATAAGAGGCTACTCCGCCTTCTCGAAGGAGTTTCGTTTAGTCGAGCTTTCACTTGTCTTGGATTAACAATCACCCCGATTGTAACCGAATAAATCTCTGAGTCTGCCTCTTTATTTTTTATGCATTTATTTTTATTAATGTGTGTGTCCTTGCTTAGCTAAAAGCAAGAGAAGTTAATTTTTATTTGCAGGGTTATTCACCCCCTCTAGTTGGTCTAACCCAATCCTACAATTGTAACCAAGTAAATCCTGTGTCTTCTTACTTTCTTTTTATGCATTTATTTTTATTCTCTAATTAATGTATGTATCTTTGCTTAGCTAAAAGCAAGAGAAGTTTTAATTTTAACTTGTACATTATTCACCCCCCCTAGCCGATTCAGCCGATCCTACAATTGGTATCAGAGCTCAATTACTTTAGAAGAACTAACCATCAACTAAAGTAACAAGAAGATGGTCAGATCCAGCATCTACCCGCCCAAGTTCGAGGAGGAGTTCTCACTTTGGAAGCAAAAAATAGAGGTATACTTTAAAACTGACTTCAATATTTTGCTAACTATAAAATATAATTTTGAAATACCTAAAGACGAGGACAGAGAAGAAAAGGAAGAACACATTTGGAACAAGAAATAGCAGACTGAGTTCATAACGAACAGTAAGGCTAAGTTCCATCTTTTGAGAGTACTATCGCCTCATGAAGTCAACCGGATCGACACTTACAACTCCGCGAAAGATCTTTAGGAGAAGTTCTTAGCACTCCATAAAGGAACATCGGAAATCAAGTTGGCAAGATGAGATGTATTCCGTAACCAGCTAAGCAACCTTCGGATGGAAAAGGAAAAAAAAAAAAGGTGGCTTAATTACACACAAAGCTCAAGGAGTTAATAGCTAGACTCACCAACCTCAAAAAAACGGTAATGAATCGAGACTCCCTCCGATATGCATTCAATACATTTCCAAGAATCCCGGAGTGGACATCTATTATAGACTCATATTATATCTTCAATGATCTCGAGGTAAGTACTTTAAAATTTATTTTCGACTTTAGAATTACATGAATCTCGATGTGCAAGATGAAAAGAAAAGAAGTTGAATCAGAACTTAACATTAAAAGCCAAGAAGATCGAACCAGATTCAGAATCTTCTTTCGACGAAGACGAGAAAGCTCTTATGATACAAAAAAATCAAATTTTTTTAAATCTAACAACTTTAATAAGAAACAGGCAACAAAGCTACTTCGAATGAAGAGAAAGATAAGGTGCTACAACTGCGATGAAGAAGGACATATCAAGGACAACTGTCCAAAATTAAAAGACAAAGGAAAAGAAAAAGACAAAGGCTCGAGAAAATCCAAGCACAAGAACATCAAAGTTACGTGGAGCAAATCGTCGTTATCCAAGCCGGAGACGAAAGAATACGTCGGACTAGCACTAATGGCTAGCCACCAAGAATCAGATGACGAAGACACCTTAGCAGAGAGCATCGATGAAGGGGGAGTATCCAACTACGAGTTTGACACATTAAGTGAGGTACGACTCTTACCTTCCGATAAATTATACGAAGCTAATAGGATGTTATCTAAATCGTTGTGCAAGACAAGGATCGAATATGTAAATTCTAAAAAAGAATATGCATGCTCACTAGAAGAAATTGAAAAACTTAAAAAAAAAAATAATAATTAAACGAACAAATAAAATTTAACAATTTTGTATGTTCAAATTCATATAATTCAGAAAGAAACTTTAAATATTATAGAAGATTTAATTAGTATGTTAGAAATTACAGATGTCAAATTAGAAAAATATCAAACTTTGATATTACTAAAAATTACATGATAAATCCAATAGGTAGAAATTTATTTTAGATTCCAAAATATATTCTAACCTATTAGATTTTTTTTTTTGCTAGAAATTGATCAATTTGAATTATGAATATTTTTTTTAGAAAAAATAGTTTTCGTAATCTTTCTGTTCAAATTTTTAATTTTCCATTTTTCTGTGATAAATAATAATATTTTTAGTTAGCATAAAATTTTTCAAATTTTTTTGATCATTACATACTTTTTTAACAAAAATTAAAAATTTTGAAGATTAATTTTTGAAAATTTTAATTTTTCTACGAATAACCATTATATTCTAGATGTTCAAAAAAATTTGCAAGATTTTTTAATGTCAAATTCTATTTTTAAGTGCTAATTTTAAAAAATTATATACTTCTGTAAAGAAAATTATTTTCTCACGATAAGAAAAATAATTTTCTCGTGAATTTTTTTTCTTTGATTACATTGATTATGTTTGACATCGACAAAAATATTTCAAAATTTTTTCATCAATTGAAAATATTTTTGACTAATCGGAGATTTAATTCTTAAAAATTATTTTATTTGTAAAATAATTTCGGTAAAAATTAGAACCTTAAATCAATTGTATACTCGAATAATTTTTAAGATTTGTTTAGTTTTATTGACCCAACTTTTTTTGACGTGATCAAAGGAGGAGAAATTAGGAGTTAAGTTAAGGGGAGAGATTATAAAATTTTATTTGTACTTAATTGCAAAATTTCTTATTTTTAAATTATTTTAAATTATTCATTGATTATTTACCCTAACTATAACTCGAGTTGATTCACATCAAAAAGGGGGAGATTATAAGTATCCTAGGGTAGTTTTGATGTGATCAACCGAGTTAAGTTAGGTCATGTGTGTATTTGATGTCTTGTGTTTATATGTGCAGGAACTTAGAAACAAAAAATCAAACGGAAGACGTAGCGAGCGAGAAAGATGACACGAGAAGAGAGCCAACAGGCTCGGTACATCCGATGGACGAGAATCTGCGAAAGAGTACACTGGTGGAGCGAGAAGGACGAGAAGCCGAGGAGGAAGTCTGCTCGAGGAGAAGGTCGGAGTTGGGTTCGGGTGAGCTTAACTTCAGACGATCGTAGCATCCCCCAAGTGTGTAGAACAATAAATGGTCAACAACTATAGTTGACTATTTCAGTTGCTCGAAGCGCCTCCGTTGTTTTGGAGGTGCCTTGGACGTCCAAGCATTGGAGCCGCCTAGGATGACTTGAGGCGCCTTGGACGTTAGTCTTTGGAGGCACCTCCAATGCATTGGAGGCACCTCAGACACCAGAGAGATGTTGCAGCGTGGATAAGCAACGACCGCCACATCAGCAGTGCTCGAGAGGCCTCTAACGGTTCGAGGCACCTCCAATGTCGACAACTCAACAGAAGGTCGTTGCATCATGGATAAAAGTTGCCCTCTTGGAGGCGTCCCCAATTGTCTGGGTCACCCCCAATAGCGTCACGTCAGCAAACGATCATTTCGACCAGAATGTTATAAATTAAGGTCTCGTCCTCTATTCAAGGATAACACACTACTCTTTCATTCCAAACTCTATACTTTCATTCTGTACTTTCAAAGTTTGTAAGAGGCTACTCCGCCTTCAGGAAGGAGATCTTAGTAGAGTTTTTACTTGTCTTGAATTAACAACCACTCAGGTTGTAACCAAATAAATCTTGTCTTCTTACTTTCTTTTTATGTATTTATTTTTATTCTCTAATTAATGTATATATCCTTGCTTAGCTAAAAGAAAAAGAAGTTTTAATTTTAACTTGTTGGCTATTCACCCCCCTCTAGCCGATCCACCCGATCCTACAATTTCACCCCGTGAAGAGGTATTGCAATTAGTCATCTAGCTAAATTTTTGAGCCTCCAATAATGAGGTCGAATACGAGATACTATTAGTCGGACTCTGAGCTGTCAAATAGGTCGGGGCCTCTCGAGTGATCATTCACTCTGACTCCCAACTAGCCACACATTAGCTCGAAGAAACATTCAAAACCAAAGAATGATCAACTTCGAGGTTATTCTGAGGCCTTCAAAAAATTGAAAGTTGAATTTCATAGTGTCGTCCACTAGAAGATACCCCGAGCTATAAATCAGAAGACAGATGAACTCACAAAAATGGCCAGTGCCTTGGCCAGATGGACTTTGGACGACCTGGTCACCCAAGTCCAGTTAGTCGCGCAGGTTGACTAGGCATCCGACCTCAACAACTCAATCGACTGGCGGACTCCTCTCATCTCCTACTTATGATAGAGGACTTTGCATACAATCTAGAACAGGTTCGACTTGTCAAGAGGCGAGTAACATGGTTCACTATGGTCGGGAACAACATGTATAAAAGGGTCTTCTTGCGTCCTCTCCTCAGGTGCCTCGACCTCAAGGACACTGCGTACGTCATGCAGGAAATCCATCAGGATAGTTGTGGAAATCATGTAGGTGGGCAAACTCTTTCCAAAAAGATTCTACTAGTTGGTTACTTCTGGCCATCGTACGTCATGCAAGAAATCCATCAGGACAGTTGTGGAAATCATGTAGGTCGGCAAACTCTTCCCAAAAAGATTCTACTAGTTAGTTACTTCTGGCCATTTCTGCAAGTAGATAGCTCATCTCGCACATGCATCAACTGCCAAAAATATCAAAACCTCTCCCGACAACCCATGGAGTTTCTGAAAGCAGCCACCATCTCTTGTCCATTTGATCATTGGGGGATGGATATCGTCGGTCCTTTTCCAGTAGGACCCAACCAGAAGAAGTTTCTATTGGTGGTAGTCGACTATTTCTCCGAGTTGGTGGAGGCTGAGCCCTTAGCTCGGATTACGGAAGAGGTGGTGCTTAAGTTCTTATGGAGAAATATTATTTGTCGTTATGACATTCTCGCATATTAGTCTGGTCGACAATTTTAGGGATGCAAGCTCAAGGAGTGGTGTGAGGGCTTCAACATTCAACAAACTTTCACCTCTGTCACCTATCCTCAAAACAACGGGCAAGCGGAGGTCACCAATCGGAAGATTATTCGAGGCCTCAAGATCAAGCTCGACCACATCGATGGCAGTTGGGTGGACGAGCTGTCAAGCATCCTTTGGTCCTATCAAACAACCCCACGGGAAAGCACGAAGTTGACTCCCTTTCACTTGGTCTATAAAGGGAAGGCACTCGTTCTGTCGAGATCGGTATGGAATCTGCTCGAGTAAGTGCCTACAGCCACAACAATTCTGACAAGTGACTACTCAAACTCGATTTGATCAATGAAACTCGAGAAAAGGTGACATTTCAACTCACAGCTTACCGACAGCGAATGTGTCAAACATACAAAATGAGTCATTCTCCGTACCTTTCAAGTCGATGACTTTGTCTGGAAGAAAGTCAAGCCCATGGGCAATGTGAGGAAGTTAGAGCCTCAGTGGGAAGTTATGCATCTGCATCCTTACTGCACTTAAGGACCTCGGGTACCCGTAGCCTACTACTTTATTTCAGGCATTTATTTAGTTTGTCCATGTCGTCTTTTCCTTCATCAATATAAACTATCTTTCCTTTCAAAGTCACTCGGGTCATACACCGAGTCCAAGCATGTTTCCACGAACTCCAAGTCACTTGAATCATACACCAAGTCCAAGCATGTTTCCATGAATTCCAAGCCACTTGGGTCATACATTGAGTTCAAACGTGTTTCCACAAACTCTAAGTCACTCAGGTCATATACCGAGTTCAAGCGTGTTTCCACGAACTCCAAGCCACTCGAGTTATATACCGAGTTCAAGCGTGTTTCTATGAACTCCAAACCACTCGGGTCATACATCGAGTTCAAGCATGTTTCCATGAATTTCAAGTCCCTCGGATCATACACCGAGTCCAAGCGTATTTTCACAAACTCCAAGCCACTCTGATCATACATCAAGTTCAAGCGTGTTCCTACGCACTCAAAGTTACTTGGGCCTTTCAAACAAAGGCTTAAGTTCGGGTTGACTGATTTCTCACCTCGAGGCGGCATAACTCCTAACTCAAGACCCAGCTCCCACCTTTTAGCACAGAACTTTTAATCGCTAACCAAGAAGTCCCAAAGGAAAAGCCTTTCAATTTCATGATCAAAATTAACTAAGTACGAAGGATGAGGCTTACAAGAAGCAAAAAGCTAACCAAGAAGTCCCAATGGTAAAAGCCTTTCAATTTCATGATCAAAATTAACTAAGTACGAAGGGCGAGACTTCCCAGAAGCAAAAACAAAACAAGCCTTTTAGAGGGATATCATCACAAGCCTTTTAATCCACGCGTCACGGTGCGCTGATGCTTCGCACTAATGACGACAGTTAGCGATAACGACAGCAACGACAGTGGACGACAACAACGATGACAACAACAACTTTCTTTCAAGACGGAAGGCGAATTTAACTTACTTTGACTTTGACCGTCTAAAACGCCGCCTTCGATCCACCTCCCACCTAGGCAACAGCCTCAGTCATCATTTAAAACATTAGTTATATAGTTATTGTATCTTTTTCTTTTACTTTATTTTTTTTTCTTCCTTCTATTTCCAATTCACAACCCGCACCTTATGTCATACGACGGGCATAGTATCGAATTTCCGGTATGGCTCAAGATTCACATTGGAGTTTTTGAACCTTGGTTTAATTATGTCCAAATTGAGTATTTTTTAAACAATAAAATCCAATTGTAGGTTATGGATCATATGAAGAGCTTGAGAGTAGAATTAAACACCAGAGGGTAGAGCACATACTGTTCACTGCTCAGATGATCCAACTATTCAGGCTGTATAAAGTATCACTTTGAATCACTGGCTAATAAATTCTTTTATTTTCAAAACTAAGAAACTTTGATTACAGATACTAAGGTTCCAGACCAACCTTTCACAAGTTAACTTACTCATGGTGGTTTATTTATTAAGATAAACAATATTTACATCTTGTGCATTCTCTTATTGATTAATTTTCCTTTGAGCTGTAAAAATAAAAGGGTTGCATAATTCAGATATAGAAAACAGCATTTCAACAGTGAGGACTAGAAATGTAAGTGTCATTCTTATTACTCTCAGAAAAAGTAAAAATATGCAAATACCTGATACAGAGCCACGTGGGTCAAACTCATCAAAACCATTGCTTCCTATGTTGGCCTGTGCAGATACACCCAATGGAGCTTTACCTACACCATTGGCACTTTCTACCGAAGAGCTTGCTGGCACAAAAGATGAATCCAGGTTTACAGTTTCTTGAGGAGAGCTTGCTGTAGGTGCAGAGAGAGAGAGAGAGAGACTAATGATGGTACAGTCGCTTTAACTTCCCTTACATTTCTACACAAGTTGTTTCAGAAAAAATAATTTTTCCATAAAAGCAAAGTAACAGAATAATTGTATGCATAGTTATACCTATCCAATATTCAAAAGTAATAAAATGAAAGAAAATACGATGACATGGTATGGACATGTTCAAAAGACATGTTCAAAAGCGATGATATGGATCCTATAGTATAGAAGAGTTAAATTTATCCAAATGGAAGATACAAGGGATATAGTTAGCCCAAAGATGTGATAAAAGATAATTTTAAATATGAATATTACTGATATTGCAATTGCATAGAACTCATTCGAAGAGCTCAATAAAAGAATGAGATTTATATAACCGACCCCAAATAGTTGTGACAAACACAATGATGATGATGATAGCCATACCTATCTTCTTGCACATGGTTATGGACATCTTTTGTAGCTTCTTCATAGCTTGGTGGTGCACCAATACTCTGCTCTGAAAGCCAGTGGTCTAGGTGCCTATGATTTTATATTTATTAATCAAGAAAGTGTAAGCAGCAATTACATAGAGATATAGGATTTATTGTTTAAAAACACAAAGAAATTCAAATTCCTCACCTATCATCCCGAGGAAGATCATCAACTCTGCTACCGCCATTTCTGCAACAAAACAAGAGCATAATTGAGCATGACATATAGAATTCCAGAAAAAAAACTATAGAGGAAGGGATTAAACTGGATGGTGCAAGAGATATTGACCAACTACTAAAATATAAAAGTAGAACAATGCAATTAAAATTTAGAGGATTTTCTATTTTATCAGCAAAAGCACTAAACAACCTTCTCGCTTCACAAAATAAAAACAAATTCCATTTTGACAAGTGTTAAAATCTCGCCTAATTGAGTGATCATCATCATCAAAGGAGCGGCCTCTACTGAAGCTGGTATTTCTTGAACCATACTGATAGTCATTATTCCCTTGAGCTCCTCAATACTCATCATCCTTATAACCACCATCTCTGACATGACGTTCATCAGAATACCTGCCATAACTATCTCCCTCTCGACCATTTAAATCACTAGCTCTACCACTTCTGTCACCATCTCTATAGCCCCAGTCTCTTTCCTTCCCATTACCATACCGATCATCATCTCTACTACCATGGCGACTCTCAAAACGATAATCATCATAATGGTCACCATAATGTCCTGGGCTGGGAAATGAACCGTACCTACTTGAAAATGTACTTTGAAATCTATGCAAAAAAAGAAGACACATTTAATAGGAGTGAACCATGTCACTGTTGTTTCAGAATTCAGAAAGCATACTTGTCTCAGTTAGCAGCGGCTTTTTGCCTAGCTTCCTGTATCCTTTCTTTATCATTCACTAGAGTTACAAGAGCCTGGGATTTCCTTTTGACATTGTTTCCCTGGTCTCTTCCACTTGAATCAATATATTGGAAGTCAGATAAAGTCTGAAACACAGACATTATTTCCAGTTATACAAGCACAAAGTAAAACAAAGAGACAGAAAATACATACATGCTGATGTACCATCATCGAACAATATTAGATTACCAATATCTGGTAAGCATGCTCCTTTATGTCATCAATCACTTGCTCAGATCCATGTGCAACTAGGTTGTCCAAAACAGTCAGAGCCCGAAGCTCAACAGTTGAAACAGAATATTAAATCGAAATGTTCCTATTTGAGAAGATTCAATAAAACACAACACAATAAAGCTTTTCCACTGGCAAATGTTAATAAGCACGAGTAAGAAATATACTAGGGAGAAGCACCTTGTAGACATGATGCCAGTTTTTTCCAGTATCATTGATCCTCTTCCATATTACATTCATTATCATCTGATATTCATGACTGTACGTCATAGCATTTGTTGAGATTCCAGGAGACAAAATTGGAACAATAAGAATGGGCAGGGATAAGATACATACTAGCTTCTGGTTGCCTGTGCAATATCAGCCATAACTGATCCGTGGGATCCCCAGGGTTCATTGCTGGTGGCATCGAGAATCTAAAATTAAAAGTGCACATAAAAAGTACAAGTAGATGTCAGATTCAAGATGGTATCCTCACAAATTTCTCAATTTATGATAATTCAAATATATTGTCCTCGCCTTCTGCTCTACGTTAGGAACCTTCAGGACTTTCTTGTTTACCTCCCTTTTCCTAGCAAACATGAAAGGAGCAACAGGCCATTAAAGTTACTTAACTAATAGAAATATAGAATGCAGGATGTAACAAACAGGTGAAGTATTCCAGTAGAGTTGATAACAAAGTTTTAAGGCCCAGTTATACAAGTAAAAAAGTTACAAAATTATATATATATATAAAAACTTACAGGTCATAGATAGTTGGATCAAAGGCTTTCTTCATGTCTCTACAGATTATGATTATTTTCTCTTACAGAAATCTTTATATAACACTTCCTCTACAACTAACTGTCAGAACAAAGGAAACAGATTAATCTTTTAATTGGCAATTAAAGTCATATTATTGTAAGAAAATAGAAATAATAATGCACAAAATATGTTATTAATACAATAAAATTACATAGACAACTGAAATGGCATTGGTAGAATATGTCAGGGAGAAAAGGTACCACCATAGTTGGAAATAATTTAATAACTATGCCTAAACTGGACCAAAATGGCCTAAGCCCAAGAGGAATGTTGAATATGACAGCAGGAAAAAATGAACTAATTCAATAATTGAAAAATCAAGAATTTTGCCATAAGGGTACACCTAACTGCGGTAGTGTATGCACTAAATAAGCTGGTTTTAGCTAACAGTAGTTGAAATCTTTTCAGAAGCAGCAAAGTTTTCTCCATTACATACATGAGATATATGTAAACATTAAACCACACACCTAGCCAATGAAATCCATAGCAAAAAGAACTAAAGATAAATAAGCAGAGACGTTTTGATCTCATGCATTTACAGTGTGTGTCACCTAGCCAAGAAAATAGTTCTACAAATAGCCTCAAAAAAAAAATTAAAAAATTGATCGATTCCGTATGTTAAAAAAAAGGAAAAAGACATATGCAAGCAAGAAAACTGTTAATTAAGACAAAATTGGAGGAATTATCTTTCCTAAGATCCAGACTCGTCCATCAGACTAGCAAGTACACCTTAGATTTTACCTACAGTTATCCAATCCGATAAGTTCGAGCTCAAATTCATCGTAGGTGGTACAGGATCCGATTATAAGAAAATCCAATTGATAAAGCATAGATTTGACAAAAACACGAATATAAAGGCCGACTCTAGATGCATTGTTTATTATTTTCTAACAAAATGAAAGCTTTCGCCTCAACATTCAAATCCCATGACACATAATCGCAGATGGAAACCAACAAATGCATGAATTCAAATAAAAGCTACTACAAACACATATCAAAACGACTGAAAAGGGGAATAGAACAAGAGGGCACCTGACGAGGCGAACCTCCTAAGAATGTGATGATCTGGGCTACACACATCCGGCCGAGATGCGAGGAAACGGATCCACGAGTTGCGGGAGGAGATCCGAGCAAGCAGAAGACATATGTCTGCTGGCTGACTTCGATTCGACGAGAAATGTAGGGTTTCGCCTTCTCCTCTTCCGATGGTCGGAGGAGAAGACGAAACGAAGCGAAAAGAAAAGGAATCAATAGAGAAGAAATAATTCGAAAAGAGATTGAGAAATTTTGACCGACAGCTGCCGGTTTCCATAAGGATTCCGTTGATTTAATTTTGTTAATTAATGAAAATGATAATTTTTTATTCTAATATTTTCCCTATTTTTCCGTCTTATTAATTTAATAATTAATTATTATTATAAGAATTAAAATTTGATTTAGAATAATAAACCGAAAAATTAGGTAAATAAATATTTTATAATATATTAGAAAAAAAATAATAGAACACTTCATTTCTTAAAAAATATTCACTATATTTTTTCCAAAATCATAATAATCTTTGTCCAAGTTGTTGTCTTTTCAATTTAGTCAAAATAGCTTTACATTATTAAAATTATTATCTTTTAAATTTGATTACAAGTATAATAAATTTCAACTAAAAATATTATTTATCAAATTATTTATAACTAAAACTACTAAAATAATATTGTAAAGAGAGTATTTTTTTAAATAAAAAATAAAGTACTTTTAAAAATAAAATATCTTTTTACAATAATAAAATCTTTTAGCACAACAATTACTTATTTAGTAATCTAATAGAATTATTTATATAAAAAAAATATTTTTCGCAATGTAAAAATAACAATTAATTGATCTCGTGCAACTCACAGAACAGCCAGAGCGTGGGCCCATGCTCGGCCCAGCTATGATACCGAACCGGACGACCCATTAAAGGCCCGATCACATTGCGGTTTAGGTTTTGAGCCGTTTTAGCCCTTATCTAAGTCGACTTGACCGTAAACGAGATCGTACGTGATAAAGAGTAGTGCACCAAAATCATCTTTAGGCTCAACCGATTAATACTAACCTATCAATGGATGCTAGATTTTTGTATGAAATATATAAGTTGTACTAATTAGATAAAAATAAAAGATTATGCTCCATCTATATAACTCCGTTACATTTGTTAAATTGCAAAGAACCAGTCACAACTTCGTGTAATATATGTTATAAAAGGAAAGATATTGACATGCGACTTATACTTAAGTTTCTAGTTATTATTTCTCATTGATTAATAGTTGTTTTGGTCCAATGGTAAGTGACTTAGATTAAAAAGAGTTTTGTTTAAATCTTTACTATTTACTAGAGCTTCAATCTTATTCAAAATAATAAACTGTCAATTTAGATTGGATTTATTAGGTTGTCATGTCTCGTTCCATCCTATCAAATAATTTAAATGGATTGAATTAAAATTTTATTAATTTATTTAAAAATCTACTTAAATAAAGTCAATCTGTGTGAGTTATGGTTCTAGACGGGTCAACTCGTGGCAGACTCAGATTGGCCCGTGGATTAAGAAAGATTTTTTTTAAAAAAAAACTTAGATTATGAATTTACGATGATATATATTATTTAGTGAAAATTATAAAAAAAAGTATGTCAATTACTTTTAAGTTAATAGGTATATGTGTGAAATTAATTAAAGAATTTTTAGAAATATTTATTTATGAAAAAATTAAATATTAGAATTTTTCAATATATTTTTATGAGTTATTAGGAATTTTCTAACTCGTTCCGTCCCGCTAGATTTTTTTAATTAATATTAAATATTAAGTTTTCGATCTTATTGATTTTGAGAATGATAAATTCAATCTTATAAAAAAGATATTTTTTTTATTAATTATTAAAATAAATTAAATATATATATATATATATAAATTTATTCAGATAATTAATATTTTTAAATCTGACAAATTTTTTCATAATATATTATAATTAAGTCTCGATCTTCAAATACAAAATCGGATCTCACGTTGTAGGGTCTAATCACCACGGTGCCCCGGGGCTACAGAAGCACACTTAATTTGACAAAGTAAATACTACCTTTTAATTTGTTGAACATGGAAATTTGTTTATTTGGTTGGATATCGTCCGTTGAAATTTTATCACGTGCTGAAATTGTCAGTGTCAATCCAACTAGCATGACAAACACTTATTTTATTTTTTTAAAACAAAATTATTATCATTTTCAGACAAAGGTATGTTGACACGTTTCCTTTTTCTATTTTATGATTTTGGTCAATATTTCTTTAGTGATAAAAATTATTTATTCCTTAAATTGATAATCTTGCATTTCGTAGTTTAAGATAGAAATAAGTATTTTTTTTCATTTGATTTATGAAATAAAATAAAATAAAATATAAAATATAACTGTTTTTTAATTTACTTTATAGGAATACTATAATTAATAATAAGAAATATTTTATAATAATATTTTTTTATAATTTATTTTTGACTTGTCTATTTTGCACCATTTATCCTCCAATAATACAATGTGATTATGCATCATCCAATTAAGTCAATAGTTGTGGGTCTAACTACCTTTATGATTAACATATTTATTTCGATAAAACTCTCTAGTTTGACTAACTCATTCGACTTGCTTAATATCGTGTACATTCGGTGCATCTTGTTCAACTCATCTAGACATGATTGACCTAACAAAGACTTGATTGACCTATTTGGTTCAACTAATCTAACCCGATTATTCTATTTTGCTAAATCACTCATTTAATCTAACCATCCATTTTGGCTTGACCAATTTGTTTAACAAGTTCTACCCGCCTAACAAATTTGACTCGCCCAAGCTTGCTTGATTCAACAACTGAAAATCAAGCAACCCACCCTCTTAGGTACTTACCACTTAATTCGGGACCGGATCGATTACCTAGATTCGATATTATTTAATCTGATTATTTTTTTTTTTACTTATCACTTATCTCTTAGCCGCAATTTATTTCATAGGACCAAAATCTAAAATAGAAAGTATTTTCACAAACTCTACCACTCAATCAATCTTGTTCCACTTAAGCTCTTCGTCATGTTCAATGTATCTTTACGGCCAAAGAATGAAAAATCTATATTTTTCTCTTACTGCACAAGTCAAAAGTTCCTTTCCACCTGAAAAAGAAAAAAAAAATCCCCTTTTTAACATTGTCTTTATCATTCGATCAACGTTCTATCATATATAAAAAGTTTTACGATAGAATATTAGACGGAGCGATCGATTACCTAAAAACTATTATCCTTTTTGAAAATCATACAAAAGAACTAACTATATATCGTTGTTGACTTCCTACATTGCACTCAATCATTCTCCACCATAAAAACAAAAAACATATATTTTTAAAAATGACTGAGATCACAGCACCAATTGATTCCCAACTGTTTGTATATATATGCAGCATATTCTTACTCTTGTTTGTGAAGTTTACAGTGAGGTTCAGCTTGTTGTTTCCTGCAACATGGTGAGGGCTCCTTGCTGTGAGAGGTTGGGCCTGAAGAAGGGGCCATGGACGCTGGAGGAAGACCGGCTGCTCGTCTCTTACATAGAGAAGCATGGCCATGACAACTGGAGAGCTCTCCCTAAACAAGCTGGTACTTGTTCTATATGTGCCTTTCTGTTTGCTTGCTCTTTTATCTCTGAGAAGAAAAACATTTCAGTTTCAGCTGGTTTGCGAAACTGAAAGTATTTCTGAATTTGAAGATCAATCAATCAATACAAGATTTCTAACAACTAAAGTTCCTGAGATGAAAACATTTCAGTTTCAGTATTCTTGAGTTTCTTAGATGAAAACAATTTAGTTTCAGTTTCAGTGTGTTTAAGATATGAAAACATTTCAGTTTCAGTTTCAGTTGGTTTGGTAAAGTGAAAGTGTTTCTGAATTTGAAGATCAATCAATACAAGATTTCTTTCAACATTTCAGTTTCAGTTGAGTCTCAGTTCTTTGTATCTGATGATTAAACAATTTAGTTTCAGTTGGTTCGGTAAAGTGAAAGTGATACTGAATTTGAAGATCAATAAAAGGTTTTAATTTCGAAAGTTTATGATACTAAAACATTTCAATTTCAGTTAGTTTGGTAAAGTGAAAGTGTTGATTCTGATAACTCCAGGGTTGCTGCGGTGCGGGAAGAGTTGTCGGCTTCGGTGGACGAATTACCTTCGACCGGATATCAAAAGAGGGAACTTTACCAAGGAGGAGGAAGAGACCATAATCAAGTTGCATGAGATTCTTGGCAACAAGTGAGTATCATCAAATAGTTGAAACAAATATTGCTTGATGATCGAAGATGAATGTGATTTCGCGAAGTTGAATCGAGTAATAGGATACCGAAAGCATCCAAAAGATTCTTTCTTGTTTGAATTTACCGAGAATTTGTAGTCTTTCAAGTCGATTTAAAATATACAGCACACTGTTCCACATCCCGAAACCAAAAAAATTGAGAGTTATTTTAATCACAGCATCTGATTTAGCAGCATGGATCAGTATTCTGAGTATGATTCTGTCATTTTGTTGTCAGGTGGTCCGCGATAGCATCAAATCTCCCCGGAAGAACAGACAACGAGATCAAGAATGTATGGCACACTCACTTGAAGAAACGAGTCAAACCAAACCAAACCGTGCAGGACTCTAGACCGAAGTGTTGTCATGCTAATGCAACAAAGTCTGGTTTTGAAGCTAAGCCCGTCGGTCACCGAGCAATGAGGAGGCTAGAATTGGATTGCCCGAGTATTGGTTCTATGTCCCCGAGTCAGTCCTTCAGTGAGGCCTCAACCCCTTGCACCAATTTGTTCAACAAGGCGGGTGAAACTAGTAGTGCGGATGTCAAAGAAGAGGCTATGGTTTCTCCGTGTGAGTTTTCCGATATCGAGGACAGTCTATGGCTAGATGCATCCTTTGCCGAATATGACACCTTTCGGAATGACTCATTGGTATCGTTCTGCTCGTCGAGTGACAAAGAGGATGGAATAGATTTTTGGTTGCAAGTGTTCATGGAGGCAGGGAACATTGATGAATTGCCCGAAATCTGAAAAATCGAGCGATATTAACTTGTAATTCAGTTAGATCTTTTGCCATTGTAAGATTAGGATTAGACGGAAACGATGATGATGGTGATGATAATAATGAGATGGTGTCGGAGAATGGAAGATTGTAGGAGATCATGTGAACTAACCTTTCTTATTTATGTAACCATTTGAAACAAGAGTCAAAAGATCTTCACGACACACACTAATGTAAGCAAACAATATCTTATTGAAATCATGATACATCACACTTAATATCATCACAAATCATCAATCATATGTTACATCCCAACCAATAACACTTCAAGTTTAGCAAAAGGAAGCAAGAGTTCTTTCTTCTTATTGTTCCTCTTTGTAAAGCTAAGATTTAGAGGATCTAATGATATTGCAGTTTTACGATATGAGTGGATTAGAGGCTCCCTTTGCCATCATAACGACATGAGTGAAAGAATAGGAACCCTAAAAAGTTTCATGGGCAAACAAGTTCCGACGAAGAAGAAGAACAAATCGTAAACCCTAAATCTCAAATCCTAAACTCCAAATCTAAACCCTAAACCCGAAGAAGAAGAAGAACAATGCGACTCAAGTGTTTGATCATTGATCGCAGAACAAGAACAGTGGGAGAGCATGGCCTCTACCTACCTGTTCGAGACAGGGGTTTGGTCCGCTGGGCACTTCGTGCTTGCTCTCTTCAACCTCGGCGCTGGTTTCGGAGCTCGAGATGTTCCTTGCACGCGCCTCCATGGACTGGCCGGCGCCGCCGGCCATGGGAACACCGAGGTGGAAGGCATGGGACGGCGTTGAGGAAGGGGCTTCACGTTGGGACCTGCAGGCTGCAGCAATGGCGTAAAGAGGAAGAGGAGGAAGACGCAGCAGAGGTGGAGAGTCGGTGGTGGTGGTGGTTAAAAAGAAAAATTTGCATTAAAAAAAAAATCATGTGAACCAAAAAAATTTCAAATGAACACTATAAAAGGAAATGGATAGGGCTGCAGATTACTGACTGCTGCTGCTTCGCATCGCAACGGAAACAGAAGCGAGGAGTCAAAATGGCGTCTTTGCTCGTCTCTCCTCCTTTTCCCTCCACGCTCCGCTCCTCACTCGCGCTGTCCTCGTGCTTCCCAATCCCCCACCGCGTCCTCGCCCGATCCATCCCGACGAGGCGTGGAACTCTCGCTCGCTTCGCCCTCGCGGAGTCCGATTTCGCTAAATCGGGCGGCGGGGACAGCAGCGGAGACGGACAAGGAGGAGGCGACGATGAGGATCTACTCCCCCTCCTCCGCGACCTAGCTGTAACGAATAATTTTCCATTTTGATTGAATCGGGATTTCAGTTTTCAGAAAGATGGATTTTTTTTTTCTTTCGCCTTTTTGTGATTGTCGGTGCCCTAAATCAGGATATCTTCGTTCTCCCTCCGGATTACCTGTCGAAACTCCCTCGCGATCTCCGTCTCGATGTAAGATCGCCCAATTTAGCTTTGTTCATCATAATGTGGGGATTTTCTGCAACACTTTTATGTCTTTTCAGTTGAATGATGCGGCCTTTGATCTCTCGAACGGACCTATCTTGGATGAGGTAAGTAAATGGTTGGTGGATGTCTTGTGCTTTTGTTATCCATCACTTTGTAACTCGATTCAATCCAACTTTGATTCAGTGTGGCGAAGAGTTGGGGAATTTGCTTCTGAATATTTCAAGAGCATGGGAACAAGCTGATACTTCGACGTCCAATCGCCTCGCCAGGCAGTTGCCATCAATGGATAGCTTCTTGACAGAGAAAGCCAAAGAATGTATGGACTATAGTCATTGTTTACGCTTCGTTCAACCTTTGCCAAGTTTGTGTTCTGTTGGATACAGCATTTGGCAAACGGTTGGTAGCGGCTGGAAGGAGATTTCAGGCGATGGGGCAATACGGTGATGGAGAGCTGCAAAAGGTCGATCAATGATCAATCTAATGAGTTTTCATACCTTTAGCATTGAAAACATGAACTGGTTTATCAGAATTCTGTTTCTTGAGCCCAAATTGAAAACATTTGAAAGTAAGAAACAAGCTCTTTGATGGAATCAGGAGTAGCTATTCTTTGCAAAGTAGCTTTTTTGGGCAAAATCTGTAGCTACTCCTGAAGTGTTTCGGTGAATCATGGAAAAAAAGTTCATGGTTATCCTTCTCTGATATTATATGAAGCAAGTGGATACATTGTTTATGTTTTTCTAGTTGTTGAAGATGAAACTAAGAATTGTTGTATACCTTTCAAACTGATACATCTCATGATGAATTTCTGCAGATAGCCACAGTGATGATTAAGATTGGCAAACAGCTATCTAGATTTCCTGTCATCAAAACAGCTGAAAAATCTAAATCAGGAACCAGGACATTTAAGGTAACTTATATGTTGCTAATATAACTATCTACTATATATGTATCAATTAGCGAAGACTGCCAATCTAGTGTTGTGTCTTTTTTTTTTTTTTTTGCAGTTTGGTGAATTACAGGTTGCATTTACTTCTGAAAAGGCTTATATTGGTGCTGGAATTGGTCTTATTTTTGGGTATAATATATTACATCTATGATGCTCCTTGTGTGAACTCCATTCATTTGCTACCATTAAAGAGTTATTATGAATTGTAGTTAGCAGGGTTCTAACTGGTTTTTGTGACTTCTATGGATTTAATTTTAGGGTTATTTCATGGAAGCTAAGTCAAGGCATCCAAAGCATGCCCGAAAGCTCTCTAGAATATGCAAATGATAATGCATTGCTTTTGGCAAAGGTGATTTAGTTTGAATTTGGATTTTTGGGTAACAATTGGTCCTGATGATCAATTTGTTCCATGCCTTTTATGATCAGTCACTGAGAGGAGCTCTTCTAGTGATATTCTATTCATCGACGATTCTATCTGCATTTGCATCAATAGGGCTTGTGTTGCTCGGAAGACAACTGAGCTCTGAAAACAAATGAATGTGAATGCTATTTCTACAAGGTATGCAGTTAGAATTATGGCACATGAGTTTATACCTCTTCTTTATTTGTCTCGCTTTTTAGCATTTTCACTCTCAAAATCACTTTTATCTTGCTAGCATCCATCGCTGACTAAAATTGTTATGGAAATTGATCACAAGCCTCTCTTTCTTTGTTACTTGAACTCTTTGTCTACCCCTTTGTACCTGTGTGTCAACTACTGAAACTCGAGCATTAACACCTCAATTGGACACTCGATATTTTTATTGATCATCTCATGTTTGGATTCACAATAATCTCATTGTTTCCTTTGTTTTTCTGATGTAACAGTATGGAGGTAGATCTGTGATTGTCAGATTGAAGTCTTTGAAAAAAATCCTGTGCTACCAATGGCAGAACATCGTATGCAAGCAACACATTTCAGACGAGTATCTCGCAGCCAAGCGGTGTATCTACTGACTAGAGGACGTAGCGACTTCATCGGTTTGCTTCAGGTGACATAACAAGGCTACAAACAACCATTCTGAACTTTTATTCTCTTTTTAACTCTTCTTTAATTTTCTATCACAAGATGTTAAGTTGCAGTTATGGAAGTGTTTTTGGTATCTTGTTAGTGTTATAGATCAAGTTATTCATCAACCATCGTCAAGAAAAAATACTAACAATAACCCTCTTGATTGTCAGTGACTTTCAGTGAAGTCGATTGGATGTGATTCTAGTCGACTAAACACCTTTAGACTAAATTGAAACTTTAGGATGGTAAATGATAAATTACTCTTATTTTTTAAAATAATTATTCCTACTCATAATCATTTCATTGTACTATTTTCCCCTCTGCATTCAATTTGCATATATTGCATTTTGCACAAAATAAACATTGAATTAAATCATGCATATGATTGATCCACACAATGGGCCATGACTATTGTCGCATAATTGTCCTTTAGATCTATACAATTATTATTGAGAGAATTGAAAAAATACATTCCAAAAATCATTGACAAGTCTAAAAATATGTATTTTACTAATGCTAAATTATTTTTAATCTCGTGTAAACATCTATCACTTTTTACGATATACGTTTAGTATTATTTATTGGGGTACGAATACATACGATGCATTGATATATAACACTTGGATATTTGCAAGAACATGAACTAAATGCCAAACTTGAGCTTGATATAAATTTGCTTTGGTGAAAACATGATGAAACCTTAGAAGGTTACATATCTTAGTTCGAAGGCTTCTCTTATCGGATCGAATTGGATCATTAGAAGCTCTCATATCGAAACCAAGTTTGAATTGGCTATGTTTGAAGAATGACGACCTAATTCTTCGAAAGACATCAGATTCTCATGATCGAATTGTGTTGGAGCCCTCTTTCTAGGTCTTCTTTTCCATGTTGGTTGGCCCTTAAATGATAGGGCAAGCTTGAGTCCCCATCACTGTCGGAATCCTAAGAAGACATCGAAAGGGAAATACCAAAACCAAGAGCAGGTAAAGTCAATTATCTCAAAATCGAAGCGAGAATAGGTTCATAATTTCTCCCACCGAGCCATTTGGTTCAATCGATCTTTCATATTCTAGATTGGTCGATTTAGTCAAATGTTTGGTGGTGCTAATTTTTTGACTTACATTACTATTCTTAGTTTTTATCTTTCAAAGTATTTTTAATAATTTCAAACTCAATCAACATTAACTATGTCGTACATGGTCAAAACCCTAAAGAGAACTAGTCCCTCGAACTAATATATTAGTGGTTAGACTAGTTAGGTAGAGTTTAGTACGTGCATATATATGTTTTTATAATTTAAATATTTAATTTTTTAAATTAATTAATTTTAAAAATGATCAATCTAACCCTCTGACTCAATTTATTATATCTCGTAGTTAATTTAGTTGTAGTCGTTTGTTTACTGTTGGTCTAGTCGTTTGTCGATAAGTATTTCTTTTACCTTAAATAGAAAATTTATATATATATATAAAAAACTTAAATTGATCATTTTAAATATGATAACAGGGATATGGAGGGCGACATCTCATGCACCTTGCCATTCATCTCTTATTTGTTCCTTCTTCCTTGTAGAGAGAGAGAGAGAGAGAGAGAGAGGTGCTCGGTGGAGGAGCTGAGGGAGGCGCGCAGGGCGGAGGCGGCGAGGGAGGCGGAGCGGTGGGAGAGAGGCCATGGGAAGTGTGCTCAGTGGCGAGTCGGACCGGCGGCGGCGGGCGGGGGAGAGGGAGCTGCTGCGCGCGAAAGTGGCGGCGCGGGAGGAGGAGCTGAGGGAGACGCGCAGGGCGGCGGCGGTGAGGGAGGAGGCGTGGGAGGCGGAGCGTCGGGAGCGAGAAGAGGAGGCCGCGCGGCTGCGGAGGCGGCTGAAGGAGGAGGAGAAGGCGGCGGCGAGCGGCGAAGAGGAAGAGGCGGCGGCGGCGCGGCCGGAGGAGGTGGCGGGGAAGTGGAAGCAGCTCTACGTCGCCATCAAAACCGAGTTCGACGAGCTCATCCAAAGGATCCCACAAGGTGACGAATTAAACTAACAAAATTTCCATTTGCCCCTCGAAAATTTGAAATTTTCGTTTCACCCCCTATAATTTAGTTCCTTTTAAAAATCCCCTTATTTAGAAACTTATCGTCGTAGTTTTCGACTAAAGCTTATGATCTTGGGCATGATGGTCACTGCCTTGTAGGGGAGAGATTTTACTTTGGATCAGAACAAGGCAAGACCGAGCAACTCCGAAAGGAGCTGAAGGCGAAGGAAGACACAATAGAGACGCTGAAGTTCCGCGTCAAGGCAATGGAACAGGAGGCATCAAAACGAGACCGAGAGATCGATATCTTGAAGCAGAGCTTGAGAATTCTAAGTAACAAGAAGAGCCGCGTTGGGAGGAACCAGATTCAGGGACAGTGAGGAAGAAACATTAATTGCATCTGGTTGAGTACTCCGAAAGCTACTACAACTCTCGGTATGATTCAGATCTTATATCGATAATATGATGC
This sequence comes from Hedychium gardnerianum, assembly GCA_038050645.1. Classification (NCBI taxonomy): domain Eukaryota; kingdom Viridiplantae; phylum Streptophyta; class Magnoliopsida; order Zingiberales; family Zingiberaceae; genus Hedychium; species Hedychium gardnerianum. Next base: position 21,963 of record JBBUKS010479059.1, read on the forward strand.
CGTACATCCATGTACTCTGATTCAAACTGGTTGAAATTACAACTTATTCATATGTCATGTTAAAGGGTGATAAACACTCGAGAAAAGTTCTTGCAAGATGAGATAATGTATATTGACAACTTCAACCCATATATAAAGCATACAAGGTGCGAATGGATTAGGCCGAATCATCGAAACAAAAGGATTTCATACGAAATGGAATCAAAGCATTCAAAGTAAGAAGTCCTTGGGCTTAAAGTTCAACCTCTTCCTTAGGACATGGTTGACCATAGCCATCTCTATCACAAATCTGTACAAAATAGAAAATACGAAAAAAAAACAGTAAGAATGAGTATCATTGTCTTTCAAAAACTTGATCCGTACCGACGATTTGCACTAAGGTGTCCATGTTCGCCAACATTTCTTCTCAATTTATAGAGGGAGGTCTTTTGCTTGCTTATTCTTGAAGGAGCAGATCTGCTGTACTTTGATTCTGATGCTGAAGCCAGTTGTATCCTCTGCAATTGATCCATTGTGTCCAAACTGTTGTACTCCATGGTGACGAAGGGAGAGCCATGCCTGTAGGACAGCGGCGAAGTCTGGCTCCACCAGCTCCTCTCACCTTCCAAATCTCCTCCGTAATCATGCTCTTGGCCGGAAGACAACTCTTTCTGGCTTTGTGAATCAACATCATCCATGTCATGGCATATCAGCTTCAGGGCCTGAACAACTCTGCTCATGAATGGCCTTTGAGACAGATCGCTATGAACACAGATTGATGCTATGGCTGCAACTTTGACAACGTCATCGAAGTTACATCTTCCATGTAAGGATGGATCCATGACTTGCATGATTCCTTCCCTCGCGGCAAGGAGAGGGCGTGCCCATGTCACAAGATTCTCCGGCTCCCGAGATGAGGAATAGTAGACAGGCCTACGACCAGTTAAAAGCTCCAGCAACACAACCCCGTAGCTGTATACATCACTACTAACAAGCAAATGCCCTGTCATTGCATACTCCGGCGCAACATACCTGAAAGCTCACAATCCTAAATCAGGGAAAGTTCATAGCTGCTGCAAGAAAAAAAAAGGGACCAAACTAGCCGAAAGCAATCACATGGCATGTCCGTATACAGATTAGAAGAGGTGACCATCCTAAGTCATGGAAAACCTAAAAGAGTTGTGCAAAAATTGTCGCAAAACTCCCTTGGTCATCTGTTGCGATGGAGAAAAAAGAATGCTAAATAAGAGATTAGAGATAATTCGATAATTCTCACCCAAATGTTCCCATGACTCTAGTCGAAACATGATGGCTACCTTCTGATACTTCTCTAGCCAAACCAAAATCTGTCACCTTGGCAGTGAAATCTTCTGCTAGTAGTACGTTACTAGCTTTGAAGTCTCGGTGTATAATATGAGGGTTGGCATGCTCATGTAGGTACGCAAGGCCTCTAGCTGCACCAAGTGCAATCTTGACCCGAATATCCCATTCTAGGGGTCCTTTCTTCTTGTCAACACCTGCAATAACAGCAGTCAACGACCATGTTCTTCATGGAACTATTACATAAATAGGATGGCAGAACGATATTGACAATTGATTCAGAAAAATAAATTGTGCTTTTAGGCTAGCTCAAAGGCAAATACTTGTCACCATGTGAAGGATATCAAACTTTCTGAAAATATTAAGCCAATACCTTTAATGCTGAACTCAATAAAAACACAAAACACTACAAGCTTTCAGTAGCTTTTTCAGGATCTCTCTACTTTTGTTAAGCTGCCATGATAGTAACAGAACAGGAGAAATTTCTGACAAGTAATACCCTCAATGTGAAACATGCAATAAAAATTATAATATGGAGGTCAGAGAAGGATGTTGTAGGAATTACAGATTCAGTCTTTGCATATACTTTCACTGAAATGTCAATCATCCAACAAAAAGTGTATTGGAGCAAACTAAAGGAGTAAGAATTCCCTTTTAAAAACAATAAGTAATACAAGTTCTCCATAACTATGCATGTTGGATACTTATAATATTCATTGGGTAAGAGTCAGCATACATAATATTTTTAATTGTGGATGTCGAGTTTCCTTGAAGTAGGCATCAGCATTGATAAGAAATTGCAAATATTTTCTGATTAGAGACAATCTTTCTAATAAAAATTGATTTTTAGTACATGGAATTTGCAATAAAGCCTACCTTTACCTCTAAAGGGAAGATCAATTCTTTTTCATAAAAAATACCTTAGCATCTAGATGCACTTTTCACCTTATTGTTTGAAATCAAATAACTATTGTTTTTAGTTAATAATTATCATGATCTGTGCATTCATTCACTGTGCTATTACACCTTTACTAAAGGGAGATGTGTACACCCTATTTTTTTTTTCACTTCCCTATATCAGCATCTGAAGGAAGTCATAAAGTAGATGTTGTTGCGGGCAATTTAGTAAAGATAAGAGAGCAAAATAAGCACAAGTTTGGAAAATCTATTCTATGTGCAGGTCTTCAGTTACATACCATGGAGATGGGATTCAACACTTCCATTTCGTACAAGCTCATAAACCAGACAGCTTTTATTGTCTTCAGTGCAAATACCAATTAACTTTACAAGATTGTGGTGATTCAGTCGACTAAGTATCTCTACTTCTGAAAGGAAATGTTCTCCATTTTGATTCCTTTTGCTAAGCAGCTTAACAGCAACTTCACTTCCATCATCCAGAGTCCCATGGTAAACACATCCAAAACCTCCTACCCCTAATATTTTATTTGAACAGAACTTTTCTGTAGCCTTCTCAATCTCAGCTAATGAAAATACCTTCAATGTAGGTGGGCAAGAAGCCATAGACAAAACGATGGAATCAGAAGGTGAGTTATTCATGCTATTTGGCACCATGCATTTAATGCCTGCATTATGAATTTAATACTCTAGTATAAGTGGATCAAGATTAAGTAAAGAAGAAAAAATTCTTAACACCAGGATGTGGAATAGGTATATTGAAGAAAATCTGAAAGAAACTATAGAAAGTTGTCTGCAATATAAGGATGACAACTGTCTGCAGGTCCAGACAGTTTACAGATAATACTCTCTGTTTCAAGCATGTATGGAAGAGATAAAAGAGGGATACTGCAAAGACACATTCAAATATTTTCTTACCAGATGTTCTAGTTACTGATTGGGTGATTGTAGAGCCCAGAGGGGCAGGTTGTCGTCCAAGATTTTTCCATTTTAGGATAAAAAGGATAATACCAGAACAAGCTAGTATAAGAATGAATGAGGATACTACAATTACTGCAATGATTGCAGCATTTAATTTCTTCAACTTGCTCGTTGGAACAACTGCTACCAGGGGATATTGGTAACTTCCATCATTATCAGGACCTAGCACAGTAGATCCCCTAGGCATAGACGGTGGGGAAGAAGGAAGTCCTAAAACAATGTTTGAAAGATCGGTTAGAAGAAATGTGATATGATTAGTAATTTAGTATTCACCATCAAAGAAAAATGTTGCACCTGAATAATGAACATATATTACTTCATAATCACCAAATATAGATTTGTTGATGGGCACCTTTTTCTGCCAAAGTTTCTCATAAATAAGCATAACTGTCGTAGTATCAAATTTCTCACCAAGCGGTACCAAGAATATAGTGACACGAGTTGTTTCTTCCTTCTCCTTCAGACCAACAGCAGCCATAATCTTTATCTGACTCTGCTTCAAGAATGTTCCTGCTGCCATCTCAACTTCAAATTCTGTAATATGTGTAAAAAATATATACGGAGGCACCCCTAAATCAATAGTTACTCGAACATGCAGCACACAATCACAAGGCGAACCAATTGCAGTTGACACAAGCGGTTCAGAACATATTATTTCATCACAATCTGCCAAACAATGGCATACAAGTTATTCCAAAAGTCACAGTAGAATTGGTATTTTAGCTGAAGTATAAACTGGCGCGAGCTTTAGCTGAAAAAAAAAACCCCTTCCATGTGTCTGTGTATAAGACAGAGTTACTATGACAAACAACGGTAAGTGAATAGATCACAAACCTTGACCTCGCCAAGGAGTAGATAATGCTGGTGATGATGCAAGAGAAACACTGTGGTGATGTTTTGGAATAGGATCCTGAGAGTTTACTGGCGTAGGAAAATCCAATTAGATATTTGATATGACAAGGAAGTTTAAACAAGAAGTTGAAATAAATCAGCTGGAGTACCATGAGGATTTGGAGGAAAATCTGGGACAGGTTCTGGTTTAATTGTTCCCTTTCTGTTTTCAAGCGGGTTGGTTGAGCTTAACCCTGGTCCCAAGTAGTTCATTGCTGTACATTATTGATATGGAAAATATGAATAATGAGGATGTACAGCTAAAACCGAATATCACCAGCTCAAAATCAGATATTGATGGCTTTATTTCTGGAACTTATGAAGATAGATCCACAGGTTAGAGAAAATCTCTGCATACAAGAATTTCCTAGTACTACAATGAAACAGGTTAAAGAGTGAAATGGGTTTATTCAATTATTCATGTTGGTAACTTAATAATCTCAGTAGAGTTTAGGTAATTTCCAAAACCAGAACAGGTTGATCATCAGCTGGTTAACTATCTCTTTCAGGTGGGGGGCCTCTTGTTCTCATCAAAACTGTGGTCAATGAGATGCCTTTACACCATGCTGTTACTTTTTCTCAGTCATGTTTACACTCCAAATTTTGGATTTTGAAACCCTAACGAATAATAAGCGAGTACAGAGTAGAACGCTCAAACAAACAGGTCGGGCAAACCTAGAATTCCAACAAATTGGCGACTTTCTCAGACTTTTAATGAAAACATGAAGCTAACAGAAAGGGACCAAGTGGGAATCCGACCACTGCGCATCAAGCGCCAAAATTTCCAATGTTTCCAACAGATACACAAAGACAGACAAATGAAGAGTACGAGAAGAATACCGAAACAAAGTGGGCTCAAGTGGAGGCCAAGCGCAAGGATCGCCACCAGATGCATCTTCCCGCGTGAAGAGATGTCCAAGAGAAGCATACCACCGGGCGCCATTATCACCGTAGATACCGAAGAAGAGCCGCATTCAAGTCCATCGACGCCATCCTCGCTGCCTACTCCCTAAGCGCCGACGGCGGGCGGTTCCCGGTAAATGGAGCGCCGACGTGGAAACCCTAGGCGCTGCCGACTGGCATCTTAATGCCAGTGAAGTCTTCGATCGCTCGATCTCGCCTCACGTTTGAGTTCTAGAACTAGAAAGAGAGCAGGGACGGAGGGAGGCGTTTCAGATACAGAAGGGAATTTTTTCAAAACACCCCAATATTTCACTTTTTTGTCAAAATGGGCTGCAAAGATTTATTTTTCACTATTTAAAATCATAGTGCCCCTTTGTGAAAAGTAACACGATCGCACGTGAACCGTCTTTTCACCTCTAGCGGGTGAAGTGAGAAGGTAAATTCGAGGAGAAGTTTGGCAATACAAAATCTTTGAAGGCATTTTACAAAACTATCAAACTTTAGGGGACATCTTGAAAACTTTCCTACAAAGAATGAGAGGGGAGATTTAAAAATAAATAAATAAATAATTAAGACACGTATTAAACTGAAATATTTTTTATTTAATATAAAATATTTTCTTAACATTCTAAGATATGTATAAAAATCTATTTAACATCTTAATTTGAGTATTATATTTAACTCAAATTCAACATCTTATTTTATTGTTATTTTAACGCAATTAAAGTTTTTTTGGTGACTATTTATTTTAATTAAAAATAGAAAATCGAACAATTCGACATCAGTGGAAATAAAATCATAAAATTTATTATTTTATTTTTAAAATATATTTTAAAAATCATTTTTATTAATTATTTAATTACGAGTTGGGAATTGACTCGGAAGAACAAGAGATGACCCGGATGCGGCCGAAGCGCCCTCCGCCGACGGCTCATCTCTCCGCCTCGAATCCGCTGGCTCCTGGGTCGGTCTCCGCCGCCACCGCCGCTCGATCCAAGAGCAGCAAACGCTGCTGTTGCAGGAGTGGAGGATCTTCTCTTCCCGCCGCCATCGTCGCCATGTCCGCCCTCTTTTTCCTCTATATCACATGGAAGTGGATGAACATTCCCGTTGCGGTCGAGTCTCCGCCTCCGCCTTCTACTCAGCTCTACACTTTTGATATCGTCAATGAGTTCCCCCACGACCCGGATGCCTTCACCCAGGCAAGATCCGGCTCACCTTCAGCCTCTTTCTCTGATGCTGTTCTTAGTACAGTTTAGCTGCATGCTTGATGATGTTTCACTTGTAATTTAGAATTTTGATTGGCTCACTCGTGATTTTATGCTTGGCATCCGCTGACTCGTGGGAATATTTCAAGATAAAGTTCAGATCATAATTAGAACATGAAGTTCGATTGGTTTTGCAGGGTGCCAGGGACTTATTCCTTCAGTCTGCAGTTTACATTAATAAAATAATGCAGTAGTCGGCTGCTACATTATTATAGAAGAGGCATCAAGATTGTAATTCTAACAAAGTTTGTATGCTATTGAAGAAATATAAATAAAGACCACCGATAATAAATTACAGGAGATTGAATTCCTGTCTTAGTTACTCCTATAATTTTGTGATATTAAAAACTCCAGAATTTTGTTTTGTTTCAAAGTCGGATCATGCATTCTGCAATTCAACTTGAAATTTCTGATAACATTGTAAATTCTTCAATTGTTTGAAATTATTTTACTCTTGACTTAAATTGTACCAATTCCTGGAAATTTAAGTTTGCATTTTTTTTCTTCCAAATTTAAGCCCATCTTTCAATGTAAACTGAGTGGCATTTTCATAAGATAGGATGAAAAAGTAATATATATGGTTTCATCAGTAGCTATTATTGATGTGCATGGCATGTGTTCATTGTAAATATTATGTTTCCTACCATCATTTTGTCGTGTGGTGCTATATTCATTTATTTGATTTTCAAAACTTAACTGGTGATAAGAATAAACTACTTTTCAGTTATTGTTTTTAGCTCATTTTCTTTATTATTCATTGTTCTATGGCACTTTTTTTTTCATATTTGCATTCAATTTTTTATATGGATTTGATGTGAATTTTTTTTCTAAATCTTCACAGGGTCTTGTTTATGGAGGCAATGAAACATTGTTTGAGTCCACTGGCCTCTATTACAAAGTAAGATAGATTTCATTATGAGTCCTACATAATAAAGCTTAAGTTGTCCTCGCATTTCCCTTCCTTTGTATCTTCTCTACATTGGTATTTGCTACATGGACCATATAAATTTGCCTCATTCCTTCTTTGTGCAACACTCTGTAATTTATAACATCCCTTAAAGATTTTACCTTGAGTGTTTGAGTTTAATTACTAAAAAGCCCAGTCTTAAAAAAGCTATAGGATTATTCAAAACAAAAAAAAAATGCAGTGTCTTACTTAATTAATATTGATGAACTTATTTGTCAAAAAATAACCACCAACATTTTCAAAAAGCTCATAAGCATAATTCTTAGTTTCTATAAAACAGAATCCTGTGCCATTATAGGAATTAGTTAATATTGACAATTATAGGAATTGTTGCTATGTTTAATTTGATGTCATCGTTTATTTTGACCTATTCACCTTGTTTTGAGCCATTGTGGAGAAAATATAAAACTTATAATTACGTGGATTCAGTATTTTTTGATGCCATTTATAAAATGTTATGCTGATATTCTGACATCAATTGAATACAACTGACTATTATCTATACTTGTTTAATTCTTATTTTTTAGTGACTCCTTTTTTATATTTTGTGGTGTCCAGTCATCAGTCAGACAAGTTCTTCTGCAAACTGGGAAGGTAACCCTCTATTACACTATCCATGGATTTTCATTATTTAAACTGCTATTGCATTTATTTTAGTATTTTTTTTGGCAATGGAATCTAATCTATCTAATTCCATGATTCCTTGAATGTCCTTTTCAACCGGTGCACTTCTTGATGTCTTCCTTCAATTATTATTGGGTTTATATTATTGATGGTCAATTTTTGAATTGAATTAGATATGTGTGTTGGTGTTTTTTCTTAACAACACAAACTTTTCATTACATGATGAGTTATTCTCAACTTTTTCATCCAGTGTGGTTAATTGCATTAGATGTGCATGTGTGTGTTTTCTTTAACAACTCAACTTTCTCATTTCATGATGATTTATGGTCTCAAGTATTTCATCTAATGGGATGAATTGCAAGAGGTGCATTTATTCATATAGTGTAGATTAATTTTTGTTGGATGAAGCCTTAGATATCTAGATATAACAGAATTGTCCTTACTGTTGGTCTAATGAAATCCTTATGCATAGCTGGATGGACACTTGTGCATTAGGTTTGTTTGTCAACAGTGTGCAATGTCCATATTAAATCTATGAATTTTTTTTTGCAAATAAAAGTAAATTTAGTAGTCATGTGATCAACTGTTGTTTCTGTTTTTTTTTTTGTTTTTTTTGAATGAGTGACAGAATATCTATTATTTCGTGTTTTTCAGGTTATGGTTTCTCATCAAATGGATGGGTCCTTCTTTGGGGAAGGTCTCACTCTTTTTGGCAAAAGGTTACGAATCAATTTTCTTAGCTACTCCTATTTATGTTACATCTTGGGGGGAGAGTGATTGAACTAATAAGCTATTTTATTAATTAATTAGTAGTATTATTAGAAATCATGGTTATATTTTCAGATAATTTATTAGGCCTCAAGCCTATCTATACATGGATTGTAGTTTCCTTTGGTGAAGGATACACTACAACAATACAATACGATATATTTCCCTCTCAACTAAGCATATTTCCCTCTCAAATAGGCATAAGTTGATAGTGTTTCCTGTTGTTAGTTAAATGGCAAATCTCATAGTTAAGTAATTCATTGATTCTCATTGGTGCTTTCTTATTTTATTCCAAAGAATCCTACTAATTTGTTTTTATTTTCTTGCTACACAGGTTGTACCAAGTTACTTGGTTAACAAGAACAGGTTTCATCTATGATCGACATAACATTAGGGAGGTTTGTTCTTCACTAATTAGATCTTGTCATATATTCTTCCTTCGTTTTTCCAAGATAATTTCAGTAAACATTGATCGCAGCTTATGATGTGATATATGAAGTTTTTACTTCCTTTTCATTTTTGGAAATATATGTTTTATACCAATGACATATGGACATTATATAATTGGTACATGTTCCACAAACTGTAGTTACCTTGGTAGTTGGTACAACTTGCAAAATTTTATAACTTCTTTGATACACGTACAAGGGTACTTGAGAGGTTCCAACATGTTTTGTAGATCTATGAACACATATAAGCAAAAGGAATATTTCATCATGCCTTTCGGCATATATATATCTATTGTCTGTTTGTTTTGTGTAAAATAATTTGTTTGTGTAAAATATTTTCTAAGAACTATAGGCAAAATTGTTTCTTTGTGTTTAGCTATGATACGGAGAAAATGTTTGCCCTTTTTTTGGTTCATTTCCTTCCATGACTAAAATTGGTAAAATCATAGTTGTGAAAAGTGCACGCCTGGCTGTGCCTAGGTGCAAGACGTAGCCAGGCACGCCATTTGCGCTTGGGCAGTGACCATGACACAATACTTGAATGAAGCGTGCTTAAGCGCGCGCCTTTTGAGAGGTTAAGGCACGATTTTCCTCGCCTTATTGAAGTTTTAAAAATAGACGGTCCATTAGTAAAAGTTCTTCGTTTGGTTGACCGGTAAAAAAAACCTGCAGTGGGATACTTTTACAAGGCAATGGATAGGGCTAAGGAAGCTATTGCTACCTCATTCCATAGCAATGAAGATAAGTACTTAGATATTTTTGATATAATTGAAAAAAGATGGTCGATACAACTCCATCGACCTTTGCATGCAGTTGGTCATTTTTTAAACCCAGAGTTCTTCTATTCGGATCCTAAAATACAAAATGACATAGAAGTTGTGATGGGTTTGCATACGTGTATATCCAGGATGTGTGATTAGGGCTGTAAACAAGTCGAGCCGAGCCAAGCTTTGTTCAAGCTTGTTTGATAAGGTAACCAAGACGAGCCGAGCCGAGCCTAAAATGAACCAAGCTTTTGAAATGATCGTTTAAGCTTGGCTTGGTTTTTTTTTATGAGCTTGAGCTTGGTTCAAGCTTGGCTTGAGCTTGGTTCGTTTAAATGTTATCGAGCTCCCAATTCAAGCTTGTTTAAATGTTTGAAACTTTTATATTTTAAGCTTGTTTGGTTGGTTATTGAGCTTCATAATATATATAAAAAATATATTCGTTATGAAACTTTCTTTATTTATTTAGCATGTTGATAAGAGTGTTAACGAACGCGGTTAACGAATGCGGTTCACGAACGCCGTTCACGAACATTAACGAGCTGAACACATACGTGTTCAAGCTTGTTTGTTTAGTTTAACGAGTAGTTTGAGCTTGTTCATTTAATTGATCTTGTGTGTATTGAACGAACATAAACGAACTCTTATCAAGACGAACACCAAGCTTGTTCACGAACATTTGGTTCATTTACAGCCGTATGTGTGAAGGTGATGAACTACAAGTTAAAATCACAGATCAACTACCAATGTATAAGAGGGTTGAAGGATTTTTTGGAATGCCCATGGCCATTAGATAGAGAACCAAAAAGTCACCGGGTGATCATTTTTTTTTCTTGACATATCATAGGTAATGTTATTTGAAACGACAATTGACCAAAGGCCGCATTTAAAGTTGCAAAATTCTCAAAAGGCGCACCTAACTTTCAGATTTCTCAAAGGGCACACTTGTTTCTCATTTTACCCCTTCTGCCAACTACGGTGCTACATTTAAAGAACGCACCACTGTGGTGTTGATTTTTAGCACTATTGTGGCGGTTGAAATTAACACCACTATGGTGCTGATTTTTGGAAATCAACACCACTTTGGTGTTGATTTTCAAATTGAAAATCAGCACCATAGTTGTACTGTTCTTTGAGAACTAAGAGAATATCTTCTACAAGTCAACTTATTGATGAAGAGGAGGAAAAAATCGGTCTTGAGGAAACCGATGAAGATTCAGCTTGATACAAATCTCAAACATCCAGTGATGATGATAATGATATGACTGAGGAAGATGATGAAGATTTTGATGATTTAGATATTTGAAGTTTGTTTTTTCTTTAATTTGAAGTTGATTTTGATTATGAAGATAAACTATTTCAATATTTGAGTGTTAGTGAATTTTATATTTACATTATTGTTTAATATTTTATGGACTATAGTTTTGTTAGTGAAATATTTTGGCAGAAATTCCCTATATATGTTTGAATTATAAAAAATTATACCCAGAGTGCCTTACTTTGGTAAGGCGGGCGCCTCACCTTGCGCGTAGTACGTCCGGCCCCACAACACCTATGCGCTTTTGGGTGCCTCGTGCCTTAAATAACTATGGGTAAAATGAATATTTTTTTATCATGTAAGTTGCTCAACATCAGAGGAAGGGGTCTATTTCTGGAATCTAAAGGAGGCAAAGATGTCGGGCTTAGAGATATGAAACTTGGACACAAGTGAGGTCGAGGTAGTGGGAGCATTGATATCGTGGTTGGTGGGAGCGTGTGAGATGGAGAGTTGCTGAGGGCGAGCGGGAGGTGGAACCGGGGGCACAATCTTGTGCTTGATGGGGACAAATGGAATGGAGGCAACAAGAATTGATGTAGCGTTCAAACAAGGGTTGGTGGTAGTGGATGAGGCTTGAGGGGAGAGAGGAGATAATGAATCGTGTGAGGGAAAATAACTTCTGCTCATTTTGATTGGAAGCCATTTTCCCTCAAAAAGTCCACATTTTTTTGTTAACTGACACAAAAAATTCCATTGGCCACGATTTTTACATTACACTAAAGTCTAAACACTAGAAAACCTAAAGAGTATTTAACGTAAATGCATTTTACATGAAACAAATGAACCCATAGATGAATTGTCTTTATCCTTTCTTATTGTACCTATTACTCTAGGTTAACCTTGTTGAAATGACCCACTGGTGGAGACTATCATTGTAAAAGTGTATTTTTCTTAACTGTGTTCTGAAAAGAACCTGCAAAATTAACAATCCAAATGGAAACAACTAAGTGATATAGAACCGGAGTTCTGCAACCTTATTTACTTTTTGACCAGTACTACTAGAATTGTTTTAGGTGATTGAACATACTGACTTTGCCTGAGTAAGATTGACCATATGCATAGGAATTCAACTTCATGAGAAAAACATAAGACAAAGGTTAGTATTAGCATTAGTAACTTGCCAAATATGCTAGACCCTGTATTGCATTTTAAGAAAATGGGACATGATATTGTTCCTGGAAATCAATTTCCCTTCTTATTTAATAAGTGGATAGAGATACAACTATTATATCAAAGCCTCTTCCACCCATCAATCTGGCATCCTTTCACAAAGTTCCAACAATGCTTCTCTTACATCCATAATCATCCTCCTTTTCAGCAGAATGTCCTGTGACCCTTGATCTTTCCTTTGCTCTTATTGAATTCTTAACCTGATTTGTCTAGTAAAGGAGAATTCTGAGACGAACTAATGCTTCTTAGTTCATAGCTTATATATGCCAATTTTCACTTGGATCATCTTGAAAGGTTAGAAGGCTTACTCTTGCTTAGCAATATTTCACAATCCCAGCAAGATGCCCTGTTCAAACATTTCCTTGATCAAAATATCTATGAGAAGCATCAAATTTGGATGTATTTGGGCATTTGGTTGAAAGAAATAGTAGAACTTTTGATTAATGTGCTAGACAATCTTCAGAACTCCTCAATTGGTTCGTCGACACAACATCCTTGTGCACAATTGATTACCATATTTGACTACTGTGTATATATTCATACATCCATGTGCATAAATTCCCATATCCATGTGCATAAATTCCATTAGATAGTTGTGCCAAAGTAAGTTAAAATAATCATTTCTATTGTGTGAACAATCATTTGTATTTTGACTATAGATTATTGCATGTAGAATTGTATATACGTGAGCTATCAATTTTGAAAGTAATTATTTTTCCACAATTGATGGAGTAGGAGGGTAGGTTTACTCATCCTATGAGTGATGGTTGGGGATTAGCGACTGATGGCAAAATCCTTTATGCAACCGACGGAACTTCCACTTTGTATCATCTTGATCCCCAGACTTTGAAAGGTTTGAAGTAGTTATACAATTATGTTATTTTCGTATTGATTATGATTTTCTTTTTTTTATTCCTGCAGAAATTACAAGAGTAACTGTCAAATATAATGATCATGAAATTCCTTTTCTTAATGAGTTGGAATATGTAGATGGAGAAGTATGGGCAAATGTTTGGCAGGTGTGGCAATTGTTCCCCTTCAGATAAGTGTAGTAGATAATCTTTTGTTTTAATTAGTTCTGAAATTACTCGTTCATATGAATCCACACGATCAACATATAATTATTCTTCCAACAGATATTGTGAAGTGTGAACCAACTCCAAATTAAGCATTTTAGGCATACAAAGTTATAGTATTTTGTGGCATTTGTGTTAATCTTCAAGCTGTTATTTCTTTCACAATTTTTTTTTTATTCCTGTCATCAACTACATGAAATTATAGGATTGGAGTTTCATTTTCATTTCTTTGTTAATTTGAAAATCATTTATTCTCATTGAAACACTACTTAAGCATGTCCAGAGTCCCACTAAATGTATACAGAAATGTTAACTACCACATGGTGCAGACAGATTGCATAGCTAGAATATCACACGAAGATGGCAAGGTACTAAGTTGGATTGCTCTCCATGAATTAAGGTACACGATTTCATCAAATGATTTGTTCTATTAGATATTTGAATTTTAAACTTGAAACATCGGTATAGATTGTTAAGTTTGACCAGACAATCACTTGTGAAAAAGCCTGATCTGTCAAAATCTCCCATGTGATCAGGCAGACTATGATAGCCCAAGCCTAATACATGGATTAACTTATGGAAGGATTCATTGTTTCAATTACTAACATGCAAATGAACTCAAGTCTCCTAACGGATACTTGTCAAGGCGAAGTTTAATTGTGTCATAAACTATACGTTATTTTAAGCCTATTGGGAAGGGATCTATCTATACCTTTTTATTTTGTGTGTGTATTCTTAACATTCATCATTATTTTAGTTACTTCACACTGAAATTGAATCTGTGATGTTTTCAACAGGCAAGGATTGATGAGATCCGGTTACACTGTGAGTTCCTAATTTATGTTTCCCTTTATTTCTACCTTTGAACTATAGATTTACATTTTGTGCGTTTGGGAGGTCACGCCTACTTATTTTTCCCTTTCAACAAGCTTTAAGTTCATCTTGGTGAAAAGCTTTACTATGTTTCCTGGTTTTAGGTCACTCTGGGTTTAGCATCTAGAATCTTGATTACTGTTACAACAACCCAAAAAACTTTGTGAAAAAGTAAATGGTAACCCAAAATAACTTGGCAAACCCCAATTCTGAAGGTCTTTTATGGGATCAGGTACGGACTTTCCAGCCTAGTTTGTGTGAAACATTGCTTGATTGATTGCGTATCAAATGGGTTTAGAATCGAACGAACACTAGAGCTCAGCGAGGCATTCCTAGTTCAAATCATCCAGCGAGCAACATACTATATACATTGTTCTCAGACCTAATTCTTGGTGCACCTTTCTTTTTTTATTTAATCTAATTTACAACTTTCCCAGCGCATTGATGTACTGAATGGCATTGCTTGGGACGACGAAAAGAAGCGTTTGTTTGGTAAGTTTGTGTATAACTTTTTTTCTTCTTCTGTTCGACCTTTTTTTCTCTGAAAGAAAACTACTTTTCTCGCTTAAATTTAGGTCATGTTTAACATAATTCCTTGTCTCTATCGTCCCGTCTTACCAGTGACAGGTAAGTTATGGCCGAAGCTCTATCAGATCAAGCTGCACCCAGTTACTGGTCGATTAAATAGAAGGATCGAAGACCTTTGCTACCCACGAAGATGAACATAATTTGGTTAAGGTAATGCTCTTCATTTTTCGAGAGGTACAACAATCAACATGACCATCCATCTGTTCGTTTTAGCTTCATAGTGCATATAAATTGTGCAAATACTCAAAGAGCCCAGATCATTAATTTGATTCAAATGAGAAGCAAAGTAGAAAACACAGCTTTATTTATCGTAAAATCCCAAAGGCATTTGATCGTGACACACCTGTTTATCAAATGATGTTGTGGTCTCGTAATGTTACCAGTCATTATGAAAAATACTTTGCATTTTGAGTTGTGCATTTACTCATTATCCATATTCGCATCGACTTTGGTTATTCCTTTGTGGTGGTCTTGTAAACAGGGCATTAATCTATTGTCTATAATCCAAGTGACTTTCCTTCTTACTAGGTAAATTCAGAGTTTATTCATATTTAGACGTTGACTTTTAGAATATTTATCAATTCGAAGTTTGATCTTATTTATTTATTTCCTTAAATTTATCTCTGGAGAGGTCAATCACGTCGACTTTCAAATTCATTGCAAAAAAAAAAAAAAAAAAACTTTGGCTATTTCTCTCTCTCAATTGAGTGAATGTCATCCCGTAATCTTTTTTTTGTGTGTGTTCCTTTTCTCCCCTTTAACAATGTAAATGCTTTATTATTATTATTTTTCATTTCCTTCGGTCTTCCTCGTGATTTAGAAAAACAAAAGTTTGAATCTCAAATGAAATGAATATTTTAAAGATGAATTTTTATTATTTTTAGAATTAG
>JBBUKS010479060.1:0-16859 GCA_038050645.1 Hedychium gardnerianum
CACATTGTCGATCACTATGAAAAACCATCTCATTTAAGTTTATAGACCTAATATTATATCTACTCAATGCCTGATAAACATATGATATGCTCCTCCTAGACCTAGTACTCCTTCTCTTGATAGCTAAGATAATTGTCAACAATAAAAGCACAAATAACTTACTTTTCATCATCTTTATGTGCATAATGAGTACAGAAATAATCTGTTAGAACAAAAAAAATTCAGATATATCTCCACAATAGTATGATATTGTCCACTTTGGGCCTAAGCCCTCATGAATTTTTTTTTAGACTCTACCCAAAAGGCTTCATACCAATGGATATATCTTTTATTTTTTTAAAACCCATGATCTTTTTCATATATTTTCAATGTGAAATTTTGATTGTATTCCCAACAATCCTCCTCTCAAATGAAGGATCACCATTACTCTCATGGTCCGGGCCTCCCCGCAAGCATCCGGTCACTCTTGATCTGCTCCGGATCTCCCTGCAAGCATCCGATCACTGTTGACTTGCTCAGGGCCTCCCCTCAAGCATCCAGTCATTCTTGACCTACTCCGAGCCTCCCCTCAACTTCATTCAAGATCACCTCACATGACATTCGGTCTGGACATGACTGTGATATGACTTGTTAAGACCAAATGAATTCAAATATATCTCTACAATGATATGATATTATTCATTTTGGGCCTAAGTCTTCATAGATTTATTTTTGAGCTCTACCCAAAAGGTCTCATTCCAATAAATATATCTTTCATCTTTTAAAACTCATGATATTTTTCATATATTTTCAATGTGAGACTTTGATTGTATTTTCAACATCATCTTCATCTGTTGTCTTACTGCTAACTGAGTCATATCAACCTATCATATAAATAAGGCAATGAACCAAATAGTAAATTAGCAATGTGAAAAATCTCAAAATAGGAGGTAGAACAAATGACAATTGATAACTAACACATAACACCAACAAATCACTTCATATCTTGCCAATAAGATCCATTTTTAGGTGGTCTAGACAACTAGGCTATATCTCGTTTTAGAACAATGAATCGACTCAAATTCACAAAAAAAACATGATAAAAAAAATATAAAAGTGAAATAACAAATGAGAACCAAGTATAGTGAGCTAAATGGTACTACTGAGATAACAATAAGTATTTCATAGTAAATATGACAATGTCATATCAAATGAATTTTAATATTAAACAATCATCATGGTTTATTGAAACTAATTCACAATAACTTAAAAAAAAATTGTCAAAAAGAAATGCTGAAAAAAATTGTCAAAGAAACTACTAAATGGTACTAATTCACAATAACTTAGTAATTTATCTCTATAATTTTAAATTAATAAATCAACTGCCAAAGAAAGTTAAATTTATGGAAAAAAAAATTAAAATAACATCGTTGAAAGCAAATTATTAAAATAATTCATCATTCATAGTTTCATAGTTTTTTTGTTTCTGCCTAAATCTAAAGTCAAAACAAAAACACATCCAGATTCTTTGAAGCAAACGATACAATTTTTCTTAATCACTTACAAACCTCCAATTTTTCTTCACACAAAGTAAGAAGCTCGATCTGTACAGGACGACCACTATTCGCTTGTTAAAATGCCAAGCAGAACTACTATCTCAAGGTAAAAGCAACGAGCACCCAAATTGTATTCAGAAACAAAAAACTGTGACGGTATTAAGAAGAAAGCATCCAAATTATAACTACTAATTAAAAAATCTATAGTAAGATTGAAAAATACGACCGCAATGAAAGAAACATCGATGCACCAAAATAGATATATCTAACGAGAGACTCAATCTTATCCTCCTGACGAAAGATGAGAGATGGTAATGAATCATACTGTGACTGTCTCTCCAAAATTAACTATTACTTATGGAAAATACCTATGAAGAATGCCGCTAGGGTTCTTCGTGATCATGAGTTAGGAAAGCCATCGCGAGTGGGACACCTTCACGAGTGAAACGCCGATAGGATTCTTCGTGGAATGGAGACACCTTCACAAGTGGGATGCCTTCGAACGCCAGTAGGATTTCGCGGACAACTGGGGTTTTGCTTTTGCTAGGATTGTAGGCAAGTGAGTTTCGCGATCGAGTCTAGGAAAATCAGGTACTAACTTGGGCGGATTGACATTTAATAATTTGTTAGGGACATTTTTATCCCAAAGGATAAATATCGGAGGATATTTTTGAAGAAAAAAATTTGTTTATCTCGGAATCAAGAAAAATCTCACTTTTTCGAGATTTTTCGATTCTGAATTACATACCCCATTTGCTGATATGTCAAACATACATCATGACTTGAGAATTATTCATTATCTAAATCAAATAAAATTATTATTGTAACCTTATATAGATAATTAAGATTATCAATAATAATTTTGAATCAAACGTATTTTTATAGTTGTAGTAGATATAAAGCTATAATAGTTATAATACTATTTTATCTTATTCATTTAGTTGATTGATTATGTCAAAATTTAATAAAGTGAATAGTATATGGAGGTATGTGTATCATTTTATAAGTGAGTTGGTGTGATGAGTACTGTTTAGATTTTAAAAAAATTAAAATGGGATGCTTTTGATGATTAAAAAAAATAGGACCTCAAGTACCCCGCTATTTTGCGCTATTTATTGGTTATTTGGAAAAGTTTGGGGGCTTTTCTTCAAATTATGTTAGAATGTTTTTTTTTTATTTATATTATGCCCCGTTCTTACCATGTGGAAGATTCTGTTCTTCGCCGTCGAACTCTATTTTAAGCTTCCTTTTACCCTCCAAGGGTTATCTGGCCAATAGGAAGTTGGTAAGAAAGTGAGTTAGATGAGAGGTTCCAAGTGGAGGTATGTTCTCCACGCTGTACCATGTCATGGCTTTCACGGTCCCGCGCGGCGGCGGTCCCGACGTGCTGGTGGCTGCAGCCGATACCTTCTCGCTTATTGGAGAATTTAGTGGGGTCGCTCGGTCCCACGCGACCACCTAAAAAATTGGGGTCCTGACGATCCGACATAACGCGTTCCCACGATACTTCGCGCGGTCCTCTGGTCTCTTTCTTTCCTTCCATTCTTCTTCTCATCTTGTCGCCAAATCGATCTCCTTTATCCTTCTTCTGGCAGCGATTACTTGGAATTCTGCTGCCGAGTAGATCGAGTTCCCTCGTGTCGCGAAGATGCCGGCGTGGTGGAAAGGGAAGTCCAAGTCCAAGTCGACCTCCAGCCCTCGAACGAAGGAGCTGGAAACGCCGCGGACGCCGCGGACGCCTCGGACGCCGCTGGGGACGATTGAAGACCAGGATGAGGTGGTGAGACGCGGAAATAAGGAGAAAGATAGTATCTTTGACGAGCTGGTCTCTAGGAAGAGTGGGGGTCGTCCGCTTGTCGGCGGCGGCGCCAGGGGAGTAGGTGGAGCTGGGACGGGATTCATGTTTGGTCACCCTCTGCCGCTTCCTTCCGAGATCTCTTTGCAGGGCGTGCCGGCGGGGCTAGCATCGTCTTCAGCGTCGGCGTCAAGTAACAGCTCCTCTGGGTCGTTGGATGAGAGGCCGGATCTTGCATCCTATAGGTATTTTTGTTTATTTGAATACCCTTTTCCTTGTAGCCTGTTAGAGGTTTGGTTGGATTTTTCGCTTGTTGTAGTGGGAAAAATTCATTGTCTTGGAGGATCTCTCTTTGATTTTGGGTTTTGCATATTTTCTTCTAAAGATACGATTTTTGGGCTCCTAACGGTAAAATATCTAACCTCAGCGATATTGAAAAAAGTCTTATCCCTTAACCATATGGTGCTACACTTATTGGTCAAATGTTTTTCTATAATTCAAACTATGTTCCCCTTTTGGCCCATGCTTTGAGTTTACATGAGTGAACTGTCTAATGAAATGGTTCCTATCGAGGCCATTCTCACTTTTTTCAGGAATCCCTGACTTAATTGGAACATCATTGTTTGTAACCTGTAGTTGGATTGCTTAAGATTTAGTTTCCTTCACATTGTGGGTACTTTGACCATGTCTACTTAACGGGATGCAGAAATGATGTGCAAAGGCATGAGCACGTGGCTGAAGACAGGCAAATTTTCTCCTGCAATCCAGTTTCAGAGTATCTGGAAAATGGTTATCCTCATGCTCAAACTTCCACAGAGACCATATTTAGTAGAAGGACTGCAAATCCTTCCCCTGGTCTGAGAGGCTATCGCTTTCCTACTTCACCTGTGCATCCCAGTTCATTTGGTTTATTTCAAACGTCTCCAAACAGCTGGCAAGATAATTTACCCGGCTCACCTCTTCCTCTACCTCTTCCACCAAGTTCTCCCAGCAATTCTCATTCTCCATCCTCCTCTTCACGCTCTCCGAAGACACAGTGGAAGAAAGGAAAATTGCTTGGCAGGGGTACTTTTGGTCATGTCTATCTTGGATTCAACAGGTACTTTCTTTTTTAGTGTCTTACTATATATGTGCCTAGCAAACTCACAAAAGGATTCTATACTGACTAAGAGAAACTAAGTCCTGTGATCTATTAATAGTATCAATTTACTCTCTCTTGTAGTTAAGCCATAATCATGCATTATTTACATCTTCACTATCATGTAACATTATATTCATGTGTCCCTGCTCCAGTGAAAGTGGGCAGATGTGTGCTATCAAGGAGGTCAAAGATATTTCTGATGATGCAAATTCCAAAGAATCTCTTAAACAACTAAACCAGGCAAGCATCTAGCCTTTTCATTTTGCCCCATAAGATATTTTCTTTTGTTTTTAGTGATTGAAGTATGCAGTTTTCATTTTGCACATATCTTCTAGCCATGAAATGCAAAAAATAATTAATATTCTTTGTTCACAATATCAGGAAATAGCTTTGCTTAGTCAGCTCTCACATCACAATATTGTGCAATACTACGGCAGTGAGCTGGTAAGTAAACTATTTCACTAGGTAATTTGTGACCTGTATCAATTTTGTTATTCTTCACAACAATGCCATGGATGTTTACTCTTCTTAGAACTGTTTATTTTTAAAATTTGCTCAGTTTTGGCTAATTTTCTTCTGAATAGTTGTTATTACACAAGTCATGAGCATCTGTTTTAACATTCATTTTGCAGGTTGAAGACACACTATCTGTCTTTCTTGAGTATGTCTCCGGGGGTTCTATGCACAAGATACTTCAAGAATATGGTGCTTTTAGGGAAGCATTGATTCGCAACTACACAGCTCAAATACTTTCTGGACTTGCCTACTTACATGGGAGAAGTACTGTACATAGGTACTTGGCCACTTATGTTTCTCACCATGCGTATTGTTGATAAGCCGTCTTGTTCGTTTTCCCCTCTATATTCCTTGAAAATTGAGTCAATTTTTGCAGAGATATTAAAGGGGCAAACATACTGGTAGATCCTAATGGTGAAATCAAACTTGCTGATTTTGGCATGGCTAAACATGTAATTTTCTTGCTACTATCTTACTTGTATATTTTGTAAAATTGGCATGCACCAACTACTGTGATTATGAGATAAGAAAAGTCGTCAATCATAAACCTCTCTGTTACTTGGTATATTACTAACTGCATCAGACGAACAAATTTCCTTGGCAAGCATCAGGTCAATTAATCAATCTATAAAAAGTCATTGATTAGGCATTTTGCTTGCTTTCTGTCTCTCTCATGTATAGGATTGGGTTTTAATCCATATTCAATAGCTGAATCTAGTTAGGGCATCTTATGATGCTATAGTTAATGCAGCACCAAATGCATCCACCAAGTGTAATGGTAATCTTGTTTAAGAGAGTATCTATGTGATTGTGATATATGAGGAAGACAAATTTTCAAAGAAGGGCTGTTACAAAAAAACTTCTACAGCTTCTCCCATTTGAAGATCTCAATTGTCTTTCCTTGTCAATGTGCTTAGGAAGTGAAACAAGTCAGGTTGTAGTCAGACTTTGACACAAAAATGCAATGCTGATGAGTAATGGAACATCACCAATATTATATCTAAGAAATTGTTTCTTGCAACTACTTTTCTGACATAGGATTATAATATAAGAAGATGGGAGAAACTGTGTAGCAGGGACATGTAAGGATGGAGTCATGGAACACATGGTGATGGGAAAGATGGCAGTGGAAATAACTAAATGAGAAGCATGCCTTCTTTTCTATGGGAAGGAAACAAATGAATGGGCATGTTGATTTATGTTCCTAGAAACACGGCTACTTGAGTCTCTGTAGCACTATTCCATTTATGTACTCAAGTGTGGAAAGACAAGAGAATCAATCCAACGGTTATGAAGTCAAACTCAGAGATTCTAGAATTGGAAATTAATCCAGCGGTTATTGGTATTCATTGTAGGATAAAATTATTTTTTTAAATAAGCATGGTTGTAGCATAGTGACTACATGAAAAATTAGACCTGTCTGTCATTTACTGTGCTTGTACTGAGATTTCTCATCAGATGCTGATTGATGTTTGTTTTTTTTTTGCTGAAAACTCTATTTTTAACAATTTCTATGGGAAGCAGATGGCTGCATATGCTTCAATAAAATCTTTCAAAGGAAGTCCTTACTGGATGGCACCTGAGGTACATTTAATCATTAGTCTTTTTAAGCGATAAGTTTGTATGTTGTAAATTTATACATTAGTCTTTTAGTAGTAACTTTGTATGTGGTTTATTTCTTACCTTTTGTAAGTTATATTAATTACCATGACAAATTCAAATAAAATATTAAAACAAAGCAGGTTATCATGAATACCAGTGGTTATGATCTCTCAGTTGATATATGGAGCCTTGGTTGTACAATTATTGAGATGGCAACTTCCAAACCTCCATGGAGCCAGTTTGAAGGGGTATGACATCCTTGTTTCACACATTATTCTGAAATCAATATCCAATAGATGATTTTTTAAAACTTTGATGGTTTTTTATTACACTTCCTAACTCTATTATTTATATTCCAATTGATAGGTTGCAGCGATATTTAAAATTGGTAATAGTAAAGATTTACCAGAAATACCTGATCATTTTTCTCCTGAAGGAAAGGAATTTCTTAAGTTATGCTTGCAGCGCGACCCATCTGCACGTCCTTCAGCAGTTCAATTGATGCATCACCCTTTTGTTAGAGACCAAGCAATGACAAAGGCTCCTAAATTTAATCTAGTCAAGGATGTGCCTCATTATATCACCGATGCAAGTCAAATAATGGTAAGCCTGGAGATCTTATTTAATATGCTTAAAGTTATATGATTATATTTATTTCAGGCTTTGTACAATATCCTCAATTGAGTTGCTTCTTAAATAAGAGAGGAGTCTATCCATTGTCTGTAGAATTTGCTCCATTAACATCAAGAAGTTAGAAAAACATATTAGAATTTGGTGTTTGTTTTATTAACGTAGCTTGATTGATGCGCATCAGGGCACTATTGATTTTCC
This sequence comes from Hedychium gardnerianum, assembly GCA_038050645.1. Taxonomy (NCBI): domain Eukaryota; kingdom Viridiplantae; phylum Streptophyta; class Magnoliopsida; order Zingiberales; family Zingiberaceae; genus Hedychium; species Hedychium gardnerianum. The sequence goes on from JBBUKS010479060.1 coordinate 7,421, forward strand.
TTCCAGTAGAAGCACTTCTCCTCTACCCGATAGAGATTATAGTACGAGACACTCATCTGCATTGCACTCGGCATTGCCTTTTGCATCAAAGAATCCAAGGTATTATTCAAGTTCATGCTAAGTTAGGGATTCTATTATCGTTCTTAGACTGGTAATAACATTATATTTCTTTTGCAGGGATTTACCAAGCATGAGAATGAACCTGTCTTTACCTGTCTCCCCTAGTTCGAGTCCATTAAGGCAATTCAAACAATCTAACAGAAGTTGCTTGCCTTCTCCTCCCCATCCAGCTTATTCAGCCGGAGCAGCCAACTACAGCCCAGTCAATTTGTCACTCTATCCAACTAGGCCGAGCAACAACCTCCCATATCCTTGGCTCGACTCAAACCTGTTCAAGGCTCCAACCCCCTACGGATCGCCTCGAAGATTGAGCATGGGTTTGTAAATGTCAATTCTGATGATCTCCAATTCAATGAGAACTTTTGCTTGCGGGATCGAGGGGTCAAACCCTGCTCCATGCAATGTTAAACCACCCTAGTCTTGTAAAGCTTGCTTGCTATTCGAGCAGCGTCATGGGCGGTCAGCCTTCCATTGTGATCTTCTTGGCTCGAAATGATATTTTTTGCATACTGCCTTCGGTTCCTGCCCATAAAAAGATGTAGCAGTCCGATACAATCATAATCCACCACATTGTATAGAGCAAATCTGTGTTCATAGTTTGTAACAACAATGTTATTGGAAAAGAAAAAAAAATCTGTAATGGGAAAAAGGAATAGGATCAAAATTTTCAGCAATTTCATGCCTGCTTTAAGGTGCAGTCTCGTACTTGAAGAATTGCTGTCTACTTGTGATATTTGAACAGGTTTCCTTTTCACTCTCCCCTTTACCTCAAAAGTTGACTAGTTAGTCTAGTTTGGAGACAAAACTATAGGCAAATAATAAGGGAGCATATTTGACCCGTTTCAAAGTTAAGACAAGGTGTACGAACAGGTCTGGGAAGGTGGGAGGACCAAGAAAGGTCAACAATGTAATACATTAAGTCTTAGATCGTCTTAGATCCTTGCGGTTCCCTGAATTGCCAACAACTAGTTCCATCTACTGTTGCTTACACTTTCAAATGTTCTTATTTTAACTTTGAGAATCGTCTGACCATTTTGGTGCTTTATGATTGTGATTGAGCTTTTACTGAGTTTAATTACCTCTGCGTTGTTTTGGTCAACATACTTTTGACTGCTGCCGTACTTGGACCAAAAAGAAAAAGAAGAGTAACTGAAGTCAAAGTTTTAAGTGATAAGATGGGCGATCGTGAGTCGAAGTACGAGTGAAAAAAGTTCATGAATTTATTTTCATAAGCAGAATATCAATTCGAATAGTCTTTATAAGGATGACGAACCTCATGGGAGTCGGCTGCTTATGATTTATGATTTACTGTTGTGTTTCTATGATTTATTCTCGAGAATTGATAGAATTTTTTTATAAAATTAAATCGATCATTTTTTAAATTAATTAGGTCATACAAATTAGACATTTGAATTATTCAAAAAAATATTAAAATAACATTTTTTTTTCAAAAAAGATTAAATTATTTATTGAAAATATCTTTTTTTTCAATGTTATTATAACCGTTATGACTAATTATTATTATAATAGTTATTTAGTAATTTCTATAACTATAGTAATTAAGTTATTTAGTAATTTATTTTAATCAAGTTTAAATAATTTTAATCAAGTTTATAAAGAATATTTTAATATAATAGCGTTCTGAATTTATGATTTATGATTCAATATTTCAAAATTTAGGATTTAAAGTTTAAGGTTTACCTATAATTTATAGTAACTATTCAATAACTTCTATAATTATGTAACAATTATTAGTAGCTTCTATAAATATTTTAAAGATATTTTGATCAATTTAAAATAATTTTGATGAAATTTAAATAATTTTAATTAAATTGGTAAGAAAATTATTTTGGTATAATAGTATTCAGGATTTAAAATTTAAGATTTTAGAAAATTTAAAATTTACCTATAAATTATAACTGTATAACAATTATTTAATAGTTTCTATATCTACGCCGTAGCTATTTATTAGCTTCTGCAAATGTTTTAAAGGATTTTGATCAATTTAAAATGATTTTGTGAACTTTAAATAATTTTAATTAAATTGGTAAAAAATATTTTGATAAAATAATATTCAAGGTTTAGGATTTATGATTCAAAATTTAAATATAACTATACTTAGTAGTTTTTATAGCTTCTATAACTATTTTAAAATGATTTTGATTAGTTTAAAATAATTTTGATAAAGTTTAATTAAATTGGTAAAATATATTTTAATATAATAATATTTTATGTATAGTAATTTTAATTAAAATAAAATAATTAATTCTTCACATTTAACAACTATTGAGTTCCTATTATAATAAAGTTAGAATAAAAAATATTTTGGATATAAAATAATAAAGGATATTTTGGATATAAAATATCTAATGGGTATATGTTTTTTTTTAAAATATACTTTTGACTATTGATAAAGCACATTTTGGATCAAAGATCTTGGAAATTTAAAGCACATTTTGGATATTGAATTCTCCTGTCCTAAAAAATATTTTTTTTTGTCATAAAGAAAGTACGCATTGAGCATTCTGCAATATTTAGGACTATTAGGTGCACGTCCCGATAATTTTCCATTGCTAAATGACTCAACAAAGTATTAAAAGCCAGTTGGCCGATTGATTTATTTTTCAGCTATACGACCAGGCATAATCTACTTAGTTCACACAATTAGCAAATTCATTGAAGAGAGATGAAATGTCTAATTAATTAGTGGATAATAAATTTATTATAATAAAATAAAATTTAATTTTTAATAGATATATATTTTTAGAAAAAAAATATATTCTTTAATTATTTAATGATCGATTATAAATTGATTATATAATTTATTTATTTTTATAAAATTTGAAGATAGATTATGAAAAATATTTGGAATGAATATAATCATCTAATTAGGCATTAGGAAGCTAGTAATCAAATTTTCAAATATATCAAAGATACCCCTAGTCAGGTGTTATTAATTTCTTATGATAAGTTTAGCTTTGAAAGCATTTTACGATTCAGATTAGGGAGATTTTCATGATGCAAGAAGATGAATTATAGAATATTGTATTTTTCTCGGAAACTCTCTCATATCATAAAAAAAAAAATCCAAGAATCACGTCAACACCTCTTGACTAACACATATTTGAAGCTAACTTTGTTGCACTATATTATGGCAAAAAGGCGAAACGCTCGCCCCCAGCGCCCCCGCCAGTCCGTCCCAGAATTGTTGCACTATATACTAGATGAATTAAAGGTCCCTCGTACAATTCCTATACCAATATTCTATGATACTAAGACAGATTTGTACACTATGGTGAACCCTTTCATGAATATATGAAACACATTGAAATTGACTATTATATAGTATATAATGGATAAGAATAATCGTCATATAATCTCCGTAGGATCAAAATCTCAATCAACATGAAAGTCAAAATCTCAGCCAACAAACTAAAATTAGACCTGGTCTAGACCACTACGATCAATAACCCTGATCTCAGGACTCTGTTTTATACTAGACTGCTATGGTCTATAACCCTGACTCCGGAACTCTGCTCCATGTTAGGCCGCTGCAGTTGGTACCCCGACCCTCGAGACTCTGTGCTCTGTTAGGCCGCTGTGGTCGGTAACCTCGACCCCTCGAGACTCTATGCCCTATTAGGCCGCTGCGGTCGATAACCCCGACCCTGAGACTCTGCTATCTGTAAAACCACTACAGTTGGTAACCCCGACCCCGAGACTCTGCTCTCTGTCAGGCCGCTACAATCGGTAACCCCGATCCCAAGACTTTGTTCCTTATTAGCCCGCTGCGGTCGGTAACCCCGACCTCGGGACTCTGTTTTCCTGTTAGGCCGCTACAGTCGGTAACCCCGACCCTGGGATTCTATTCTTGCTAAGTTTTAATGTTTAACGAATGTCGTCCATCTCTCTACACCCTCACATGGTAACAAAACAGGGATTTACTAAGGGAATGATATTACGGTATGCATACTACTAGAGGAATGATATTATAATATGCGTACTACTAGGGGGATAGTATTGCAGTCTGCGCACTGACACATAGAATGGTACAGATATGTAAATACAGGGTATGGGTAATAAGACAGTACAAGTACTGACAAAACGCTGACACCATACATTCCTTGGATAAGACAGTTTTCATGGCTTGATGTGACAACCAATTAAACGCAGAAAATACAAAGATTATAAATGGTTCCTCTCCCGCAAGCGTAAGTATGCTCTGGGGGTTTGAAAAAACCTCCATACTATTTCATTTTTAGCTATCTACCACGAGCACTGTACTAACTTGAGCATCGAAGAGGCTGCATCGGGGACCTCACTGGCCTGTCTGCTAACACTCCCCTCCCCTCATTGAGCTCCATAGGTCTCAAGACATTTCTTCTTCCAAGTTCTTCCTCGACAAGATCTTCTTTAAGTCAACCTCATAGACAGCTCATCGATGCTCCAACCTTCATCGATTTCAGACAGGATCAAATTTGGCACCGTTTGTGAGAAATTAAGCCTGATATGAAACGTGAAGATGGATGACCCCGGAAAATTTATGACTGTCAAAAGAAGATCTTGATCTGCTGGTGTTGGCCAAAGTGCAAGTGCTAGCCCCAAAACAACAATCTATGAATCCTTCCTTTCAAAAAAACACTTGCGGCATCTGTGGAAGGGGGGCAAGCCACAAATCAAAGACGCAATCCGCCTCCAATGGTGAAATTCCCTAGGGCTTTGCTCAGGATGCCTGGAGCAGAACCCGGAGAGAAGGAGAGGTCACAAGCATCTTCCACCAGAGATATGCCCCTGAGAGACCCAAAACGGGGGAAGGAGCCCATCGCCGACTTTTCTGTCGACCGGCTGGTGACTCCCTTCTCCCAAAAGGTGTTAGACGATAAGCTTCCCTAGCGTTTTTGGCTTCCACAGGTAGGAGAGTATGGAGGAAATATCGATGTCATTTTGCTGCACTAATACTTTGACAGAATCAAATGCCGAATCTTCATAACGACATTGTAGGGGTCAACGCAAAGGTGGTTCAACCGGCTTTCTCATGATTCCATTTCTTGCTTCAAAGATCTCAAAGTTGTTTTCCTTCGTAGGTACCACAAGATTACCATCAATTTATTTGCCCTCAAACAGGGACCAAAAGAGTCACTGACGTCATACATCAAGCGATTTAATCAAGTTTCCCAAGACGTTCCCTCTGCTACCACGGAGATATTGGTGAGTGCTTTCTCCCAAGAGCTCATTGATGGAAAATTTTCTACGCCCTAGTGAGGAAGCCCTCAAAAGACTTCGACAGCTTGCTGGGCTAGGCTAAAAAGTATGTCAAAGTGGAGGAAGCTCAAGTGTCCAGAAAGAGGGAGGCCACAACTCCCTCTACCTTTCCGCAAGCAGAACGCTAGACCCCTCCACCCCCTATTTGTAGGTATGATCTTGGAAGGCCCCACAAATAGAAACTCCAACTGAGTGTAGAAGGCACATGGCCGCCGACTAGAAGGTCATGGAGTTGGCTCCAGTCAGAGACAAGCCGATGACCCCTAGATCGGCTTCGGGCCTCAGGACCTTGAAGGGATAGAAATCTCTCACGACGATGCACTAATCATTAGGGTCATCGTCTCTAACTACGAAGTGGCCTAGGTCTTTGTAGATACAGGGAGTTCTGTGAACAACCTCTTCAAGGCAGCCTTCGAACAGATGCAGATCGACCTGAGCGAGCTCCAGCCGATGACAACTGCTCTCTATTGGTTCACCAGATATGAGGTGCAGTTGCTCGGCCAAATCCGATTGGCTATTTCTTTAGGTACCGAGCAACTCATGAGAACTCGGAGGACTACTTTCATAATAATAAATTCTTCCTTTGCTTACAACATCATTCTAGGGAGACCCGCCCTGCATGAATTCCGGACAGTAGTCTCCACCTTCTATAAGAAAATCAAGTTTTTTGTGGAGGACTAAGTCGTAGAAGTAAGGGGAGATCAACTGGAAGCTCGAAAATGCTATGTGGACATTGTCAAGACCAGGTCGCACAATGATCGAAAATTTCAACTAGCAGAGGTACTAACCCTCCATGCGACTCCATCAACACCGCCAGTCAAGGACTTGGAGGAAGTAAAAATTCACCTTGATCAACTGGAGGCAATGGTTAGGATGGAAACGAACCTTCCACTCGGACTCAAGAATGACTTGGTTTCATGTCTAACTCGAAACCGAGATGTTTTCGCTTGGTCACCTGAGGAGTTCACTGGCGTACCTTCATCAGTAATAGAACACCGACTCCACATACTTCCTGGCTCACGGCCAATTAAACAAAGGCAAAGGAACATTAGAGAGGACCAGAATCAAATCATCTAAGCAAAGGTCAATGAGATGCTGAGAGTAGGGCATGATCGGGAGGTATTGTTCCCCGCCTAGCTTGCCAATGTAGTGTTGGTGCCCAAGACGGGAAACAAGTGGCGGGTCTGCATTGATTTCTACAATCTCAACAAAGCCTGTCCGAAGGATTGTTACCCCCTCCCTTGTATTGATCAACTGGTGGATTCTACTTCGAGGAGCGAGCTAATCTGCACCCTGGACGCTTACCAAGGGTACCACCAGATCTATCTTGCCCCAGAAGATCAAGAGAAGGTTAGTTTTATCACTGTCGATGGCACTTTCTGCTACACTATTATGTCGTTTGGACTACAGAATGCAGGAGCAACTTACCAACGTCTCATGGATAAAGTCTTCCGCCCACAGATCAGAAGAAATATAAAGGTGTATGTTGATGATATATTAATCAAATTCGCTCGAGCCCAGGACATCATCCCCAAGGTGGAGGAGACCTATGGTACTTTGAGGAAGTATGAGCTCAAGCTGAATCCCAACAAGTGCTTGTTTAGAGTCAAGAAGTGTCGTTTCCTCGACTATATGGTGACTAAGCGAGGCATTGAATCCAATCCAGAGAAGATCAGGGCACTCAGAGATATGACCCCTGCTCAGAATCTCAAGGAAGCCCAGAGTTTCTGTAGTCATATAACTGCACTCTCACGATTTATCTCCCGATCGACCGATTGGAGTCTCCCATTCTTCAAGATACTTCACTGAGCAACTAAACTCTGGTGGGATGAGAGCTGTGATAAGGCTTTTAATGAGCTCAAGGAGTACCTGTCTAACCTACTATTCCTCTCCAAACCAGTAGGGGGGGCTACTCTGGGTATACTTGTTCGCTATGCAAGAGGCGGTCGGGTCGATGCTCGTGAGGGAGGAGGGCAAGGAGCAACAACCTATATATTTCCTCAGTCATTTATTAAAAAATGTTGAATGCCGGTATACCTCTCTTGAAAACTAGCCTATGAGCTAGTCCTAACGGCTCACCAATTAAGACCTTACTTCCTCTCCCATCCCATTAGAGTCTTCACCAACAATGTTCTCGACTGAGTACTAATTAACCCTGATACGTTCGAAAGATTAATCAAATGGACTGCGGAGTTAAACGAGTATGATATACAATATCTGCCCTGATCGGTTATCAAAGCTCAAGTTTTGGCTAATTTTCTGATAGAATTTCACAATTCTGAGCCAAAGAGCGAGTAGAAAGTTAATGTAGATGGATCGTCCATTCGGCAAGGCAGCAATGTAGGTATTTTATTAGTTTCCCCTCATGACGATATATTAACATTAACCATTCGACTAAATTTTCAGGCGTCCAACAATGAAGCGGAATATGAAGCCCTACTCGCAGGTTTACAAGCAGCTAAGCATGTAGGGGCCTCCAAAGTAACTTTATATTCAGATTCACAGTTAGTAGCCCAACAATTAGCAGGGAACTTCGTGGTAAATAATGAGCGATTAAAGATATATGTAGAAACCTTCGAAAGACTAAAAGTTAGCTTCCAAGGAGTTACTATCCAAAAGATTCCTCGGGCAGAGAATCAGAGGGTGGATGAGTTGGCTAAAATGGCCAGCTCACTAACTACATGGGTTTTAGATACTCTTGTAGCTCAAACCCTATTGATAACTTGTATTGATCAACAAGCCAGCATGGAATTACAAGATGATTGGAGAGCCTCATTCATTTCTTTTCTGCAGCAAGGAACTTTACCACCCGATCCTGAACAAGCACGACTGCTTAATAGGAGGGAGTCGATTCACTCTGATCGGATACCAGTTGTATAAACGAGCTTTCTTCCGCCCACTACTCAAGTGTCTCGGACCAGAAAACGATGAATATGTCCTACGGGAAGCACATCAAGGCTCTTGTGAGAGTCACGCAGGAGACAAGTCTCTGGCCCGGAGAGTGATATTGGCAGGATATTTTTGGCCCACTCTACAAGACGACTCAGCTCGACTCGTGACTATCTGTCTTCATTGTCAGAAGCACCATAACATCTCTCATTAGCCGACTAGCTTCCTGAAGACTTCTATAGTTTCATGCCCCTTCGATTAGTGGGGAGTGGATCTTGTGGGCCCGTTCCCGATATCCCTTGGCCAGAAAAGGTTTTTGTTAGTGGCCATAGACTACTTCTCTAAATAGGTGGAAGCTGAAGCATTGGCAAAAATCACTGAAAAGCAGTCATCAAATTCTTGTGGCAAAACCTCCTCTGTAGATATGAGATCCCCCACAAGGTTGTCTCAGATAATAGAAGATAATTCCAGGGACGCAAGATTCAAGAATGGTGTGCAGATTTCAGAATTCTCCAAGCTTTCACATCAGTGGCTTATCCTCAAAGCAACGGCCAAGCAGAAGTAGCTAATCGAGAAATCATTCGAGGGATCAAAGTCAGGTTAGATCATGTCGGAGGCAGCTGGGTGGAGGAGCTACAGAGTGTCATGTGGGCCTACCGTACGATACCCCGGGAGAGCACGGGGATGACTCCGTTTTATATGGTGTATGGAGGAGAAGTAGTCGTCCCTATGGAAGTTGGTGAACCCTCCACTCGTAGGATGCTATATGACCACGACAACTCCAACCGGTGAATCTTGGAATTGGATATGGTTGATAAAGACTGTGAGAAAGTAGTCATTCAGCTAATAGCCTATTAGCAAAGGATGCACCAGAGTTACAATCGAAGAGTCATCCCGCGATACTTCCAGGTGGGAGACTTAGTCTGAAAAAGAGTCAAACTCGTGGGAGACGTTCATAAACTAGAGTCACAATGGGGGCGGACCATACACGATGCTCTCTAAACTAGCTTCTGGCGCTTATTATCTTTAAGGGCCAGACGGGAAGGAGTTGGATTAACCTTGGAGTGCAAACTACTTACAACCTTATAGAGCTTAAAGGCTGAGTCGAGCCCCCCTCTCATTTTTTGGAGTGTTTGATTCAAGTATAGTACTTCTTTATGGAATGTCT
>JBBUKS010479071.1:0-16858 GCA_038050645.1 Hedychium gardnerianum
TTTTTAAGTTAAATTTGTTATTTGATTCAGTTTGTGAATCCTTCATTTTAGAAATCAAGCTTAATACTGTTATTTTTATTTTTCAATAGGGTTGTTGATCTCAAGAAAGGTGGTACTGTAAGTTTTTACATATTTATTTTTTAGTTAGTTTATAAGAAATATTTAATGTTAAAAATGATACTTTCTAATTTTTTTTGTGATTCAGGAAAAGAAAAAATAGAAATTTTGATTCAAAAGAAAGTATCTGCCAAGTAATCAGATATTGATGACATTTATTGTGTTTTTTTAAGATTTTCAGATATTATGTCATTTGGATTTGGATATGTATTGAGTATAGATATTTATTATTTTTGAGATTATGTTTGTTTGATATGTATTAGGTATGGATATCTATCTAGATGTAATTTGTTTGGTGTGATGTTTGTTTATTTTTTTATTTCAGTATTGCATGGATTCTGAATATATGTAATTCAGATATAGTTGTTATATTTTTTATATAGGATAAAATGGTCAAATAAAAAAATTCCGTTAAAAAAATAGATTTTGCAACAAAAATAAATTCATCATAAAATATCATAAAATCACTGTTGTATCGTAAATCTGCGACGAAAATCAGATTCATCTCAAATCCGTGACGAAAATCAGATTCGTCGCAAATCCGTGATGAATTTGGTTTTCGTCACAAATTTCGCAAATTTGCAATGAATTTAATGTTTTCGTCACAAAAATTTGATTTTATGATTTTCTGCGATAAAAAAAAAATTCGTCGTAAATTTATAATGATTTTTGTGACGAAATTTTTTTTCATCGCAAAATTTACGATGATTTTAAACTTTTTCATCACAAAATTTGTCGATGTTTTTTTTATGATAAAAATTTTTTCGTCGTAAAATTTATCTCAAAACTATTATTTTTTATTTATTTAGTGATAATGACGGATTGAAATTTTTTTTATGCCTTTAGTAGCATAGTGGGGTGTCACCGTGCCAGCTGAAAATCGATGAAATCGAATAAATTAAAATTAATTAAATTGATTATTTTTACGAATCGATTAAATTTTATCATCAAAATTGAATAAATCAAATCGATTAATTCATCAGTTACCAAATTAATCGATTACTTCTAATATAACAATAGCTGATTATATTTTGATTTAATCGATTAATTAATTTGTAAATTTTAAAATCGAAATTAAACTGAATAAATAGAAAAAATCAATATCTTTTTTTTAACTGAATAAATAAAAAAATCAATATCTTTATTAAAAAATTGATTTCTAAATTAATTAAATTAAACTTTCAAATTTGATTGGTTCAATTAATTAATTTAATGGATCGTTTTATACTCACGCCTACTCCTAGTATCATATAATTTTATTAAGAATTAGGAATTTTTTATATTAAAAACAACAAAATTATTAATTCTAACCCATAAATTCAACTACTGAAAATTTAATTAAAATTTCAATAAAATAAAATAAATTAGATGTGATTTTTTTTAAAATCAACAAAACAAAGAGTTTTTCACACACAAAAAAAGAAAAAATATACATTTTAGATTTTTCCTTAATTCCATTTTAGAAAAAAAAATTATAGAATTCGATAATTATCGAGAAACGACGTGGCCGATTTTTTTAAAATAGAATTTTCTTTTAACAAAAATAAATAAATAGTATTATTTTGAAAAATCTAACAAATTTAATATTAAATATTTTACAAATTAAAATTAGTGAATATTAAAATTACTCTTATAACATTCAACATCATAGAAAAGAAAGATAATGACTGATCGAAATCTGCTTTTTGATGCGTTTAATAGCAATCTGTTTAAAATCAAATCAATGGAATCAAACAAATTAAAATTGATTAAATTAATTTTTTATTGACAAATGGAATCGGTCAAATTTTATCAAAATTAAATAAATCAAATTAATATAAAATTAATTAATTCGATCGAATATTAAATTAATCGATTATTTATGATATAACAGTCAATTGATAATATTTTAATTTAATTAATTAATTGATTTATAAATTTTAAAATTAAAATCAAATGAATAAATTGAAAAAAATAATATTTTTTTAAAAATCATTTTTTAAATTAATTGAATCGAAAGTCTATTCATTTGATTGATTCATTTGATTTAATCGATCTATACTCACTCCTAGTAATAGTATCATATCATTTTATATGTATTTTTTAACGATGATAGTTATAATTTATCTTCTTTATGTTGATTTTGAAATGAATTGATGAGAGTGTTGGGGGTGAACGTTTCGCCTTTTTGTCACAATCATATCATTTTATGAATATCTTCATGAGATAAACTGATAGCTAGTATATGAGATATTATTATCAGGTTAAATCTTAACTAATAGTCATATTTCTATTTTCTTTTATGTATTGATTACTATTCGAGCTAATTAGATTAGTACTCGTGATTTATCTCTTCCGTATTAAACGGACTGATGAAGACGTAAAAGGTGAGTGTTTTATTTTTTATCATCGTCGTATAATTTTACGGAGAATGAGGAAATTTTTTATTAGAAACAACAAAATTATTAATTCTAAGTCACAATTCAACTGCTGAAAATTTAATTAAAATTTCAATAAAAATTAAATAAATTAGAGCTGATTTTTTTAATCAATAAAACAAAAAGTCTTTCACACACAAAAAAAAATGTATTTTTTTTTATAAAAAAAACTGATTTCTAAATTAATTAAATCGAACTTCCAAATTATATCTGTTCGATGGATTCAAACAGTTAATTCAGTTTCACCAGTTTTTATACTCATTCCTAGTATCACATAATTTTATTAAGAATGAGGAAATTTTTTTTATTAAAAACAACCAAAAAAATATTAATTTCCTGTAAATTTAATTAAAGTTTCAATAAAAATAAAATATTTTAAAACTGTTTTTTTAAATCAATAAATCAAAGAGTCTTTCACACACACAAAAAAAAGAAAAAAAAAATATATAGAATTTTTAGATTTTTCCTTAATTTAATTTTAGAAAAAAAACAATTTATTTAATTTACATAATTATCCAGAAACGACGTGGCCGATTTAAAAGGATCGACCACCGAAATAGAAGTCAACCTAAAATAGTATGAAATACTTAGTGAGTTAATTTGAAATTCATTTGGAAACGATAAACTTTCGATAATCGTGTTACCTATAAAAACGCAGTCGCATATAAATAAATTTCCTTGTTGCTGGCCAAGGGGCCGGGCAAAGGGTCAGAGCCAGAGCCAGAGCCAGAGCCGAGTTTCCACAGCTCGAAAACGCCTCGAATGGCCGCGATCTCCGCTTCGCCGCCGCCGCCGTGGGGCGTCGCGTGCGGGGTCTCCGCCGCCCGCCCCCGAGTTTCCTCCTCCCTCGATGTCCCGCCGCGCCTTTGCTTGTTTTCCGGCCAGCGCCTGCTCTCCCCTCTCCGCCTCGTCTCCTCGCGGCTCCACTCCTTGAAGCCCTCCTCGTCAGGCGCCAACGATTCCCTCGAGGGATCCTCGTCCTCCTCTTCCTCCTCCTCCTCCTCCTCCTCCTCCTCCTCCTCCTCGTCCGGGGGAGGGGAATACGAAGTACAGTACGCGCATCCCCCGCCCCCTCGATCCGGCGAGGGGGCGCCGGTCTTCGTCACGCTCCCGCACGACGCCGTCGGGCCGTCGGGGAAGATGGCGCGCAAGAAGACGATGTGGGCGTCGCTCCTCGCGCTCGCGTCGGCAGGGGTTGAGGGGGTCGTTCTGGAGTGCTGGTGGGGGATCGTCGAGAGGGAAGCCCCGCGAGTCTACGATTGGGGCGGTTACATGGATCTGGTGACTTTGGCCAACAATTGCGGTCTCAAAGTGCGGGCGATCATGGCTTTTCACCAGCGGGGGACGGGGCCTGGAGATCCTGGCTGGTCTTTCTCTTCTTATCCTCGCTTATTGAATTTCTTATTGAGCCTTTTGATACTTTCTACTTTATCTTGGATTGATTGTTATTTTCAAGATTAGGTGTATTTAGTGCTAAATCGTCACAGTATCAGAAACCTGAAACTCAGTGCTTCCAGTTCTTCTTCTTGATCACAATTCCCTTTAATGTGTGAATTCCACATCAAGCTTCCTTCTATATACTTTCTGAAAATATTCTAGAGCTAATGGGCTATAGGTTGACTCAGAGTAGAACTTATTTGATGTGGTGGAGGCAAAGTAACTTTAATTCTGTGTTTTTGACACCAAATTGAGCCCCAATTTGGAAGTTATGGACTAATTGAGAGAATAATTTCCAAGTCCTAGAGATGCTACATCTCTCCTGACTTGATCATTTTGGCTCTATGTTTAGTTGTCTAGGCTACTACTACTCATTTTCGAACTTGGCAAGGGCATACTATAGGAAAGGGCACCTTTGATGGTGAGACCATTGTTGGGTGCGTTGAGAGTTGCTGATTTTGGACGATTAGAACATAAGCAAGGGATATTTATGATATTTCAATTTAGATTTTATTGGCTGAGTGATGAGGTTATTAAGCTTAGACTAGCCTATCACCATTAACTTTAAAGTATTACTTATGTTACAAGTTTTCCTGACAAATTATGAATTGCTCTCATAATTTTGGATTGTGTGTAATAACAATGTTCATTTATGTTGAGATATAACGCATAGTGTCAGGTTGTTCCATGAAGTTAAATTTCCTATGTAATGACCTGGATATTATGACTTTCATACCGAATATGTCATTGATGATTGATAGTCCTGAACCTTGTTCACTTGAATCATATGGTAATAGTTGTCTAAATTGTCAATGTATATTAACATTGTTATCATGAATGAAACTTCCACATTAGAGTTAGCAGATCTAGGTTAAAATTGGACAACCAACTTGGTAAGTAACTATTAAGATTTTCATGGATCATGTAGTAACATAGGAGTTTGATTCTCCACTTATGTATCTGTGTAAAATGCTTCATTAATGTAGATAAGTCTCAATAGGATCATGATAACTCTAATATATCCAATACAAGGACAAACCTCGCTAATTATTTATGAAGATCCTAAACTTTCATTATTTTCATGTCCATGTGAAGCAAGAAAAGATATTATTCACTATTCATTGGTTGATAAATCAAAATAAATGAATCAAAATCTCCAAGGCATCCAAGATTTACATGGAGGGGGTGCCTTATTGGCTATTGGATTCTGCTCAAAATTCATTTGATACATTGATTGTAAAAGATAATTCCCAATTAACATGGTTTAAAGTATGGTTGAATGATGTAACGAACAATTGCATGTGGTATAGAATATTATCGTGCTATGATTTTACATGTGAACTCCCCATAGAATTTGCATCAAAAGAAATGCAATATAAAGTAATACCAGAATATTGTTTTAATAGTTAAAGGCAACCTAGTTCTTCTGTTGAATTCCTCTGAACTATAATGAAATGTAACTCACATTTACAATCAATTTTAACAATGAACTTCTGTGCATGTCTACTTCAAGGATACTCTCTTGAAGGGTGTGTATCTGCACCAGTTCTTTATATTTTGTGCTCCTCTTTTGTCCCAACCTCATGTACACACTTAATAAGATTGTGAAAACACCTGTCATGGAAGTATCGCAAGAGAACTTGTACAGAAGTTTTGGCCAGTTAGGTTTGCACATATTGGTTTTCATTGTTCCAAATACACATTTCACTGAACCACCCAACCAATGGTTGCCTATTAGACTATTCATAGTACATTCGGCTAAGAAAATCTTGGTTCAGTTCTTGTCAACTTATCTCCAAGTCCATGTGTTTTGTTTAATTATACATTTGTAGAAGAAGAAGGGGAGCTTGGCGCAATGATAAAGTTGTTGCTGTGTGATCTTGTGGTCACGGTTCGAGTCGTGGAAACAGCCTCTTGCAATGCAAGGTAAGGCTGCATACAATAAACCCAATGTAGTTTGACCCTTCCTAGAGACCTTGGCGGGAGCTTTGCACACCGGTTGCCCTTTTATACATTTGCAGAAGAAACTGAACAAAGTAATGACAATTGGTTTGTCACTTGTGGTTTCAGCCATGTTTTAGTTAGTTGAATCAAAATGTTTTCATGCATTTATTTGAGTTTAACTAAATTGAGTGTTAGGTTGGTTCTGTGAGATTAGCCTGGTTTTAAAATATTTCATACAACCAAGTAGAAACTCGGTATGGTGTCTTCTCATTGAGTCGTATTATGTGGTTGAATACAACTAGGTACAAACTCAACACTACATTGATGTCTCATTTTGCTTTATTAGGCTCTATTACGTTGATTTGCTATAGTAAAAACAGTCTATCATATGTAAAGATGCATAATGAATAACCTTTTTAATTCTACAGTATTATTCTTTGGTTGCATCATTTCATAGTTCCTGAAGAAATCCATTTTGGCCTAGGCCATTTTGCTGAATGAAAAGAAAAAAGTTTGATACTTAGAGCATCCACATTAGATATCCTAAACAAAACTTTTACCTTAAATTTTACATTTTACTTAAAAAAAAAAAATCTGCATCAGTTACCCTATCCATTCCCTAAATTTAGATTTGATGAACAATAGTTCTCTAAATTTAGGAAATGAAATCCATCTCTAAACATTAAATATTATTTTCACCCACGTTTGCATTAAATATTATTCCCACCATTAACATAGATAATATTAAAAAATTATAAAGGAGAGAGAAATAATAATAAATAAAGATATGATAAATGTTTGCATTAAATATTATTCCCACCATTAACATAGATAATATTAAAAAATTATATAGGAGAGGGAAATAATAATAAATAAATAAAGATATAATAAATTATAGGGAATCTGATATATTGTACAGTAAAAATGAATATCCAAATTTAAATAAAATAGTTCTTTTATTCTAAATTTTAAATTTTGTTTAGAGAATCTAATGTGAATGCTCTTATAGCTAGTGATCAATTCACCTATGTTTAATGTTTATCAGGTAAATCGAATTGTTTGGTTAAGTCATGAAAGTTGGTCTCAAACAACTATTTTCATATTCTCCACTACCAACATTTTTATGGTTGTGATTTCTTCATGAAATCGAGATATTAGTTTCCTCAGGTCACACTCCTGAACCTAGATTTGCTTATTGAAAGTCGTGTGGGTTTAGAAGATTATTAGTCGAGAGAAGTAGCAACTAACAGAATGATTCAGTTTGACACTGAGCTAATCTTCACTAAACATATAACATTCTGATGTATGTTTACATGCCGACTGTCGATTGATCACTAAACATTTCCTGATTAGAATTTTCTGCACAAAATAAAGACAATTGAACAACCATCTAAGTAGTCTTATTAGTGCGAACAGGTTTTTGATTAACTCCTTACCTGTAGTTTGCTGTTTGCTGGCCATCTAGGTTTCCTTGTTCTTCCAGGACACATAAGAACAGTTACTAAGTCTTATCCACGTCACAGAACTTTGATATGAGTCGGACAACTGCAGAAAAGAATATTCAATATTTTATTTAGTTTACCTTTGTCAAGTTAGAAGGGGAGCCTTGGCGCAACGGTAGAGTTGCTGCCATGTGACCTGGAGGTCATGAGTTCGAGTTTCGGAAATAGCCTCTTACAAAGCAAAGTAAGGTTGTTACAATAGATCCTTCCTTGGGACCCTGCATTAGTGGAAGCTTCGTGCACCGGACTGTCCTTTATTTTTGTCAAGTTCTTTCGCTTAAAATTTCTTCTTTGTTGTGCTTCAAATAGTGGCTGCTATAGGGAAAGTAGTATGAATATTTATTTGATTTCAAATATGTAGAGAACTGAACATATGAGAGTTTGAGAATCACTCTTAATAAGAATTATGATGATCGATTAACTTTAAAATGGAAATGAGCTCAAATTTCATTGTTGCAGTTGTATGAGTCTGTATGGGAGCAAATGTTGAAGTTTGACAATTGACCGAAGGTGTACTTAAAGTTACGAAATTCCCAAAAGGCGCACCTAACTTTCAGATTTTCCAAAAGATGCACTTGTTTTCCATTTTACCCCTCTTACCAACCACCATGATGCTAAATTTCAAAGAATAACACCACACTACTGCGATGCTTAATTTCAAAGAACAACACCACATCACTGTGGTGTTGGATTTCAAAAATCAGCATCACTAGTTTTAATTTTTGAAACTAAGTACCATAGTGATGTGGTTTTCTTTGAAATCCAACACTACTATTCTTTGAATGCAACACTACAGTGGTTGACGGGAGAGGTAAAATAGGAAACAAGTGTGGCCTTTGAGAAATTTGAAAGTTAGGTGCGTCTTTTAAAAATTCTACAACTTTGAGTGCGTCCTTTGGTCAATTGTTGAAGTAAGTTTGTTTGTGATTTTTTTTTTTTTAATAAAGATTGAATGAAGGCGATTTTAAAGTTGTTTTTTCATTTTACAGGTCACCTCTACCACAATGGGTACTAGAAGAAATGGAAACACAGCCAGATTTGGCTTTCTCAGACAGGTTTGGTAGACGAAATAAGGAGTATCTCTCTTTGGGATGCGATGTTTTACCCGTTTTAAAAGGGCGGTCGCCGTTACAAGCTTATTCAGATTTTATGAGGAGTTTCAAAGATACTTTCAGGGAATTTTTAGGAGTCGTAATAACGGTAAGATCTTATCATTGTATCATATGTTTGTTTCACATCGTTCACTCATCGGCTATAAATTCACTTCCTTAACTTTGTGTTTCTTAGGAAGTTCAAGTTGGGATGGGACCTGGAGGTGAACTTCGATATCCTTCTCTTCCTGCCGAGAAGTTAACTAATGTAAGTGCCGCAGCTGATCTTGCAGAGTTTCAGTGTTACGACAAGGTCAGCTAACGAAACACATAACTTTTCGCCACAGATTTTTATTACTCGACGGTATAAATATTTGTTTTGTTTTCCCCTCGGCAGTATATGTTGGCATCGTTACGTGCTTGTACAAAAAATGTCAATGCTCATGGTTGGGACTTACTACAAAACCCAAAAGATTATGGCTCTTGGAATACACCTTATGGACAATTGTTTCTCGAGTGGTACTCGGGATTGCTCCTTCTTCACGCGCAGAGATTATGCATGGTGACCGATGCGATCTTTTGGGGCACCAGTGTTAACATCTCCGCAAAGGTTGCGGTCATACATTGGCGATACGATAACACCACTTCGTTCCCATCTGAATTAACTATAGGATATTACAATACCTTAATCAGAGATGGCTATCTTCCAATAGCTCGCATGTTCGGTCGGTATCGTATCGGAATGTGTTGCACATGTTTTGACATGGGAGATTCAGATCAAAGGGAAAATCAGAAGGGTAGTCCAGAAGGATTCCTTAGACGGCTTCTATATGCGGCTAGGCGATGCAACCTTCCACTAATCGGGGAAAATCTCTTCTCGCGACTCGACGATGTATCCCTCAATCAAGTGATAAAGAATTTTAGGGTTTATTATGATAGTGCTTATAGGTCGTCTTCGTTTTCTTTCAACTATGTTAGAATGGATAGAAATCTCTTTCATCCACATAACTGGACGCGCTTCTCTAAATTTGTGAAGCGGATGTCAGGAAATTTGATTAAAATTATTTTAATTTAGTCAAATTCAATTCAATTGTTATAATAGCTTTGTTCAATTATTATTATTATAATTTTAAATAAAACGGGTTACAATTTTTTTTAATTTGTGATCTTTTTGTTATTCTACTAACAAAAGCCAAATATAATGGGCAAAAATAAAAGGGTGATCTAATTTATGCAAATCATAAAAGGACGTTTTTTATAAATAAAAATCAAAAATAAAAAAGTGTCATATTTTATTCCTAAAATATTTCGTATTTCAATGTTGTTATAGTAATTACTGGTAGTTAGTACAAAATATAGAAGTTATTCTATAGTTGTAATAACGTGCAAAAGTTATTCTATAATTACTAGAATGTGTTTTAGGATTTAGAGTTTACAGTTTATATATCACTTTGATTAAAGTGAAATAGATGATTTTTTATATTGTAGAAGCGATTGAATAGCTGTTATATTTTTTGTTTCATCCAAGCGTGATCAAGTATCTGCCTTATTGGGCAAAATGTCTTTTGCGCGGAAGTTATCAACCTACCTTTAGTACAAAAATGAGTTCTTTAGAAGAAAGAATTACTTTATCAAAAAGGGATCCATAACTTGGATATGTACCGGACAATTTGATCAACCCTATTCCTAGCATGACATTTGTATATTTAGATGTTACTACCATACCATCAAGAGAGTCAACTACCAAAGATATTTATCCTACGGTGAAGCCTTTAGATTCAAAATCAACTATGTCAGCTACTCGATAATTGCTATATATTTGCAACTAAATCCTAATCTTAAAACTTTAAATTCTAAATTTAAATTTTTAAACACTATTATATCAAAATAGTTTTTGTTAACGCAAAAAATATCATACGATCGAATCTAAGTTTTGATATTGACAAAGAGTCAAAGTTAAATCTGGTTGTGTTCTAACATGTTGATCAAGTTTGTAGGAAAGTCTTAATTGAGGCTAAGCAAGGGAAGTCCTAGTTGAGGCTATGCAAGAGAAGTCCTACTTGAGGCTAAACAAGGAAGTTCTAGTCGGAGAAACTAGGCAGGAAGACTTGACAGATAGAGAACATCATACGGGAAGCCCTGGAAGTCGAGGACACCAGGCGGAAAGTCTAGACAGGTCGAATGCCGAAAGTATAGCGGAAAGTCCCAAGGGTCAAGATCAGTAGAGCAAAAATTCAAGCAAGCCGAGTGGACCAAGGCTTGGCATCAGGTAAACTCTCCCAAGTGGAGTGGTGAGGACGTGCTCTCGGAAAGAGAGCAGTAGGCGTCGGTCCAACCTAAGGTTTCATAAGAGACTGACCCGATAGCTCGGAGAGTTGTCATTTATATTCATATTATATCTATGCTAACACGGTGATGCAAGAAGCTAAGTATGATAGTTGGCCGGAAAAGAAACTTCGAGCGCCCAGAGTGGTTCCAGGCGACCGGAGGTCCGGGTGCCCTAAGATTACTCGAAGTTTCGCTCCGCGTCCAGATGAGGTGGCATGCTCTAATTAAGCACTACACGTTAGCATTCATGCGCCTTAATCAGATCCAGGCGCCCGGGAAGGGATAAACATGACATGGATAAGGTTTCGACCAATTGCTGCCACATCAGTTGATCAGGTGCTCGGTCCAGGCGCCCAGATTGACCGAGTCAACAACGAAGTCGGATTGGATAGGTGTTGATGGAGGTGCCCTATACCGATCCAGGCACCCGTATCAAGCTATAAAAGAAGGTTTTGACCAGAGACTTAAAGATCAATTATCGAAGCTCTATTCTATGCTCCTACAATTGCGAAACGCTGTTACGCTCAAGCTACAACAATGCAACGATACTGTGACACCACTACGAGCTCAAACGAGCCTAACATTTGGTAACGGCTAGTTAGTTGCATTATTTATATATTTGTTTTCTTTATGCTTTCCATTCTAAGGGTCAATAAGGTTGTTATTGAACCCCATTCATTGTAAAAGAAACGAATTGATAGTGATTGCCCAACGAAAGTGGTCAAACTGACTACGGGCCATGGAGTAGGAGTAACGAGTCTGCGAACCAAGTAAACCAAAGTGTCCCCTTCTACTCTTAGTCTTTTTTGCTGCATTTACCTTGTGTTTACGAATGAATTTTTCACACATACGAAGCGCGTTATTCACCCCCCCCCCTCTAGAGCATTTCTCGATCCAACAATTGGTATCAGAGCGAAGTGCTCGAAATTTGTGCATCCACCAATTGAGCTTGTTTTTACACACGTTTTTTCAATTTTTTCATTATTAATCAAAATTAGTGTAATCACCCCTTCTGATAGATTCCTTTTTGGCTTTGCGTAAAATGCTCAAAGTTGGTGCAACACCACTTGAGTTTTTTTTCGATACGTTATTCTTCCCGCACTACTAATCTAAGACCTAGTCTTAGAAAATCCATTATTTTTTCTTATTGTGTGCAAGTTGTTAAATGGCACACCAATAGGGCTACAACACCGCTCGTCTCCTGCTCTTCATTGGAGACGATTTCGATTATTGGAAGAGCTGCATGGATCACCTGAAAACCCAGCTCGACATATGAATCTCTATCCAGACCGGATTCACGCTACCTCTTGACGCAAATGGAGGACCAGTGGGATGCGAGAGCTGGGACCCGCTTATGAAAAAGAAGATAGAAGCATATGCCAAAGACACACAGACCCTGCAATGCGTCTTAACCAAGGAAGAGCTCAATCGCATCGGTCCCTTCATCGGCGCTCAAGACTTGTGGAACAAGCTAATTAAACTCCACGAAGGAACATCCGACACGAAAGTAAGTAAAAGAGACCTATTATTAAATAATCTATATAATATAACCATGCAGGGAGGAGAGTCTGTCAGTCAACTCCACGTCCGCCTACAAAATATTCTCAACGGATTACATGCAATTGGGCAAACAGTGGAGAATCAGGACATAATCAAGTATGCTCTAAGAGCCTTCCCGAGAAATAATTTGTGGGCATCAATAGTCGATGCTTACAAGGTCTCTCGGGACTTGTCTAAAGTTAAACTAGATCAACTATTTTCTGAACTTGAACTCCATGAGCAGACTAACACGAGCCAAACTGAGAAGGGTATAGCTCTTTTTGCAAGTCAACGAAAGGAGAACAAGCAAAGAACAAGAGTTGAACCACTGTCGGAGGAGTCCGAATCCGACAACGATGATGAAAACACTACTGAACTAGTCAACCTCGTCCGGAAGCTAGTGAAAAAGAAAAAGGGTTTAGCAAATGAGAAATCAAAAAGGTAATTCGGAACAAGAAGGACAGATCAAATCAAACACCTACCTAGAAGGTTGAATCAACCTGTTACGAGTGTCAACAAAAAGGGCACTTCAAAGCTGAGTGTCCAAAATTGAAAAAGAAGAACAAACGAATGAAGAAAGCCCTAAAAGCGATGTGGGACGAATCTTCATCCTCCTCCTCCGAAGAAGAGCAAGTCAGCCATTTGGCAATGATGGCTAGAACTGAGTCCGAAATCGAGTCCGAGTCGGAAGCCGAGTCTAAATCAAGTCACGGATCCGTCTCCATTTTCGAAGGGCCTAACCCCACTATAAGCTCTTCTGAACAATCTAAGTTGTTTAGTGTTTTTTCTTACTTGAATTGAAAGTTGGAAAAATCCAACGACTGGGTCAAATCGCAACTAAAGGAGGTCAAACTCCTTAAGGAGCAAACCAACCCAAGCTTAGTAGTTGATCAGGTTCAGGTTGAAACCTCAACTCAAGTCCAACAACTTGAGGAAAAGAATTCCAATCTAAAAGATCAAGTTACTAAACTGAAAGGTTCACTGGAAAAGTTCGTTAGATCCAAGGGGCTTGACATGCTTCTTGGGTCTTAGCGAGCCGTGTACAATAAAACCGGTCTTGGATACAAAGCAAGAACCTGTCAAAGCAAGTCTTTCATATCTCTGGTTAATCAAAATAAACCTAGAATCCAAGCATGGGTTCAAGAAAATGATTTGATTAATCAAGTCAAACTGAACTAGTATTGGGTTCCTCAAGATCATGTACATAATTTAGATAGACCTTATCTAAGTCATGCTCAAGGAGGAACCAATCTGAAAAAATATCTTTACCATTAGATAGATAGATTGCTTGATTGTTTATTTGCATGTTTTTTATTGCTCAATTTAGATAAGGACAATAAACTTACTTGACACTTGCCCAATATAGTATCAGGTTGGGGCGAGATGATAGTACGTTATAGAAGTCTAGTCTAAGTAGTCAGGTAAGGTAAGGAGTACCTTATTTAGTTTACTTTAAGTATTCAATTTCACGAATCAGCTTTGTCTTAAAAAATGATCGTTGTTCTGATAACCAAGAAGGTTTCTATGCCTCGCCATGATTTCGAAGCTGAAATCTGAAATATATACTTAGTTGGTTAACTGTTAAACTTAAATATAATTCAAATGTCAATCATTCCTTGGAATTCAAACTATTTTAATAAAGATAAAACTAACAAACTCTATAAAATACCCTAATTGAAAACCTAGAAACGAGTAAGATGAATTTAGGATCTAATTAATCTAATTAATTCATTTAATCTAATTAATTAACCATTTAATCTACTTAATTAAAAATTTAGTCCACTTAACTTAATCAATTAGCTTTTCAATTAAATCTAATAAATTAATTAAATCTACTCAATTAAGTTTATTTAATTTACTTAACCTAATTAATTAATCAACTTAATATTAATTTATTTAAGGACTAATTTTTAGATGTTTATTTTTACTAATTATTTTTAAACATTTTTTTCTTTTATCTTATTATTTTTCACGTGCTGGGATAAAAAGGACAAACAAATTAATTTTTTTTTCCAAAACCTATTTTTTCCCCTTAAAATAATTTTTCAAAAATCTTGTTTTTCTTAAATAAAAAATTTTCACATTTTTTTTTCTTTTCTTCTCTCTAAATTTTCTTTTCAAAACCTTTCTTTCCTTAAAATATTTTTTCAAAACTTTTGTTTTTTTTTCTTAAACTATTTTTTTAACTTTTGTTTTTACCTTAAAATTTTGTCAAAACCTTGTTTTTCTAAAAAAAAACCAAATTTTTTTCCTTACAAATTTCTTTTTCAAAAAAAAATTTCCAACAAAATTTTCTCTTTTAAAAATCTTCTCAATTTTTTTTAGATATTTATTTCTCCTTAAATATTTTTTCAAATTGATTTTTCTCAAAAAATCTATTCTTAACTTTAATTTTTTCCCCTCAAAAATCAGGTTTTTAACCTATTTTCTCTTTTTTAAAATTTATTTTTTAAAATATTTAAGTAGACTTTAAACTTATTTTTTTGATAAATGGCAAAGGGAAGAAAAATGACAAGTTAAGTTAAAATTATAAATAACTCATGCATAAATTCAGGGGAGAAGTTAGATCAAGGAGGAGTAACAGAATATACTTATTTTTATATTGCTTCCTTGAACTATTTATTAACTCCTTAAACGATTATGCTATATTTTTAAAATTAACTTTAATCATATTATCAATAATTAAAAAGGGAGAGATTGTTAGTGTAAAAAGCATCATACGATCGAACCTAAGTTTTGATATTTACAATGGGTCAAAGTTAAGTTTTGTTGTGTTCTAACATATTGATCAAGTTTGTAGGAAAGTCTTAGTTGAGGCTAGACAAGGGAAGTCCTAGTTGAAGCTAGGCAAGGAGGTCCTGGTCGGAGGGACTAGGCAGGAAGACTTGGAAGATCGAGGACATCGGATGGGAAGCCCTGGAGGTCGAGGATACCAGGCGGAAAGTCTAGACAGGTTGAGGGCCGAAAATCTAGCGGAAAGTCTCAAAAGTCAAGATCGGTTGAGCAAAAGCCCAAGCAGGCCGAGTGGACCAAGGCTTGGCATCAAGTAAACTCTCCCGAGTAGAGTGGTGAGGAAACGCTCTCGAAAAGAGAGCAGTAAGTGCTAGTCCAACCTAAGGTTTCACGGGAGACCTGAAGTTGAGACCCGATAGCTCAAAGAGCTGTCATTTATATTCATATTATATCTATGCTAACACAGTGATGCAGGAAGCTAAGTATGAGAGCTGGCTGGAAAAGGAACTCCAAGCGCCCGGAGTGGTTTCAGGCGACCGGAGGTCCGAGTGCCCTAAGTGGATCCAAGCATCTTGATTACCCAAAGTTCTGTCAGTGTCAGCCCTAATTGTCAATCATGAGTTGATTGACTTAGGACATATTGTATCATATTTATTAATAAAAGATAAGGTTTTGGTTATTATATTTACTTCATGGTTGTGCTAACTGAATAAATATAATAATTTCCTAAAATAGTAGATTTTAATCTATAGCATATCAATTGATTGAATTAATTGTGAGAGGCTATCGATATATATATATAACACTATTTTTAAATATTCATGGTCAAGTATTAATATACAAAGGATAATATTAATGCATTGAGACTAGCATATAGATTAATTGATGACTTATTCTCACAAGTCATGGATATATGATACCAAGTTGACACTGAAGGATCGTGTTGGACCTGCTAGAGGGGGTGAATAGCCCTGCAAATAAAATTATATCTTTCTTTTGCTTCTAGCTAAGCAAAGACACACACATTAATTAAATAAATACAACTAACATAGAAATAAAGAAGAGTCAAGGAAATTACTTAGTTATAACCTAGGTGGTTGTTAACCCAAGACAGATGAAAAGCTCCACTAAAAAACTCCTTTAGGCGGAGTAGCCTCTTACAGCGTTGAACGTACAAGAATTGGAAAATAGATAATTAAAGCAGTTAAAGCAAACGTGTTCTTCTAAACTAGAGGGCACAACCTCTATTTATAGTAAAATAGCCGAGGTGACCATTTTACTGACATGGCAGTCATGGGGGTGCCTCCATTGATTGGGGGCGCCTCCAATGGATCGAAATTAATCCATTGCTGATCTGGCAGTGCTGGGGGCGCCTCAGTTGACTTGACGTGACTTCTAGATCCTTATCTACAATCTTCAGCGGTTGAGGCGCCTCCAAGCAACGGGGGCCGCCTCTATTCTCAGGAGGGTGAGGTGCCTCCAGCATTGGGGGTGCCACTAATGTTTGAGCACTTGAGGTGCCTCCATTCGATGGGGACGCCTACAGCGTCTGGCGGGTGAGGCACCTCCAGTTGCTCCGGGATGCCTCCAGTCCTTCTGATCACCTGGGTGATCTCTGGTCGTCCGAAGTTTAGCTCACCCGAACCCAACTTCAACCTTCTCCTCGAGCAGGCTTCCTCCCTGGCTTCTCGTCCCTCGGACAGCGTCCTTCTCACTCGACTAGTGTACTCTTCCGCAACTTCTCATCCCT
>JBBUKS010479081.1:0-16858 GCA_038050645.1 Hedychium gardnerianum
TGGAGAGCCATATATATTTGACCCAATTGGATCTTCCGTTGCTTCGTCATCCTGCCCGATTGCTCCAGAGGACTCAATAAGGCATGTGGATGCAATGCAATCAATAGTTTACGACGCAATAAATCCATATGATCAATCGAATATAGAGGAAACACCTACGCTCAAAGTTCAGAAAATGTATGACATGTTAAGGGCTACTGAAAGATAATTGTGGGAAGACATTCCTTCTGGATATTCTCAGCTATCAGCTACTGCAAGATTATTGAATATGAAGGAAGAATATCATTTCTCTGAACGATGTTATGATGATATGTATCAATTGATGTCAGAGTTGCTCTCCGCTAATAACTGCATGACTGATAGCTTCTACGATACAAAAATATTGATTAGAGATTTAGGTTTGCTTGTAGAGAAGATCGATTGTTGTATAAATAACTGCATGATATTTTGGAATGAAGATAGTGATTTTATGGAATGCAAGATATGTAATCACCCTCGATATAAGCAGCGTAGTCGGATTCCTGGAAAGAAGAAGAAAAATATTTCCTTCAAAGTTATGTATTACTTCCTGTTAACTGCTAGACTTCAACGTTTGTATGCATCTGCCGCAACAGCAAGCCACACGAGATGACATCATGAGCATGTACACAAAGGAGATATAATGTGTCATCCTTGTGATTCCCCTGCATGAAAACATCTTGATACAATATTTTCCTCATTTGCAATGGAACCACGTAATGTTAGACTTAGACTTTCCGCAAATGAATTTCAACCATTTGGAACCTATGGACAGCAATATTCATCTTGGCCAATAATACTAACACCATATAACTTACCTCCATGGATGTCCATGAAAGAAGAATTCATATTTCTTACTGTGCTGATTCAAGGTCCTCATAATCCAAAAGGGCAAATTGATGTGTTTTTACAACCTTTGATTGTAGAGCTAAATCATTTATGGAATGTAGAGTCCGAGACTTATGACATTGCAAGTAAATCAAATTTTACATTGCATGCTACTTTGTTATGGACGATTAGTGATTTTTTAACATACTCAATGTTGTCAGGATGGAGCACGACAGACAAGTTAGCATGTCCACATTGCATGAGGGAGTCTGATGCATTTTCATTGCCTTGTAGTGGAAAGATATCCTGGTTTGATAATCATCGTAAATTTTTACCAGTTGATCACCCATTTAGGCGAAATAAGAAAAAATTTAAAATGAATGAAATTGTCAGAAAATCTCCCCCAACAATAAAGTCAGGTGTAGAAGTTCTTGGCGAAATTGACAACTATGGATTTCTTCCAGTATATCAGGATAGTTGTGATGAGATCAATAAATACATTTTCAGAATAAACAAGTGTGGTTGGAGAAAAAGAAGCATATTTTGGGAGCTGCCATATTGAAAATATTTACTGATTCGGCATAATTTAGATGTGATGCATGTTGAGAAAAATTTCTTCGATAACATCTTCAATACTGTAATGAATGTTCATGGAAAAACTAAAGACACATCAAAATCACGTGAGGAATTAAAAGAATTAGTAAGCAGACCTGAGTTGCATCAAAATAAAATAACTGGTAAATATCCAAAAGTTTGTTATACATTGGATAATGAATCTAAGAAAACATTATGTACTTGGTTGAAAGCAATCAAATTTCTTGATAGATATGCCTCGAATATGTCTTGTTGTGTGGATACAAACAGATTAAAAATGTTTGGAATGAAGAATCATGATTGTCACGTGTTAGCTTTTCATAACCTACTTCCTAACAATATTTGGTAAACACTTACAAAATTGAGTCTATTTTTCAGAGATTTGACTTCAAGGGTTATTATGACATTTGATATGCTTCAGCTTTAGACAGGCATTCCAATGATACTGTGTAAGCTTGAGCGCATATTCCCACCTAATTTTTTTGATTCAATGGAACATCTACCTGTTCATTTATCTTATGAGGCACAACTAGGTGGTCCTGTGCAATATAGATAGATATATCCATTTGAGCAGTTTTTAAGGAAATTAAAGAATAATATTCATAACAAAGCAAGAGTTGAAGGATCAATATATAATACATAATTGGTTGAAGAAGCATCTTCTTTCTGCTCTTAATATTTTGCCAATAATGTGCAAACTATAAATTGTAAGTTTCCTCAAAATTCTAATGATACTCAACCAGTTGATCCAAAGATGTTTTCTATTTTCAAGTTTTCTGGTAAAGCGATGGGTGCAACTATTTCTAGACGGTTAAATGATCAAGAATATTATGCTATCAGGACATATATAATGTTGAACTGTGAAGAGGTCAAACCATACATAAGGTAATAGTTCAAGTATATACACATACATAGCTTTCCATATATTTGATATGTTATCTAATATGTCTTCAAATTACTTACTTTGACATCTTGTACGAACAACAACTACAGTTACAAAATTCATCAATAAGTGCAAGTGAGGTCGATCACAAGTTAGAGGATGAATTTGCATTTTGATTTCAAATTTATGTAAGTTTGCGATTAAATTAATTATTACAATGCAACTATATTATATATACATCTAACTTATATTTTAACTATTATTATAGGTGAACGATCATAGAATCTCAAATGTGCAAGATGAAAGGATAAAAAATCTTACATCATAACCTCTTCGTAACATAACAGTCTACTCAGGTTATTATGTTAATGGTTTCATATTTCACGTGGCATAATATGATTCACAAAGGCTTACGTATAATTTTAGTATTTGCGTAAAAGGATTCACAAACAACAATGATACTCAATTTGATTATTATGGTAGACTTGAGGAAATCATGGAGGTTGAGTATCCTACTTTACCTTTAAAAATGTGTGTATTGTTTAGATTTTTATGGTTTGATCCAACTCTAAGAACAGGTACCAGAATACATCATTTTTAGAATTTAATTGAGGTTAACACAAACAAAAGATTCAACAAGTTTGAATCTTTCATATTCGCAATACAAGCTAGTCAAGTATTCTATCTTGAGTATCCAACGAAGAGAAAACCTAGTGAATGGTTAGCAGTGTGTCAAATAAAGCCTCGGTCAACTATAGAAATGTCGAACACCCTCACTACACAAAACCATGATTCATATCAAAATGAAGCAGTCGAGTTTCACTCAGTTGATTCCAAAATACAATCCACATCACAAGATTTAGTAGATGTTAATGTCACTTACGAGGAAATAGATGATGGAGAGATGTCGAGCAGTGAGGAGGTTGATATAACAATGGAGTCTAGTGATGAAAACTTGCAAAATATTAATTTAGTTGATTCAGAATGACAACAGGTGATTAAAAATTATAAACAATTTCATTGGAAATATTGTATGAATTATTTATTTATTTATTTCATCTCCCTAATTATTTCAAATGTATATGTCTTATACTGTGATTTTGCATATAGAGTCATGACAGACATTGTACTAGCACTTGGTGGCTAGTAGGTTTTGAGAGTTTCTGGTGATTGATAAGTAGTTATGTATTTAAAATTATTCTACTATTTAATTAGCTGCTTTATTTATCACAGATATCTCATACATGGTATTTTTCCATGCAGCTTTGTCTCAGATGACCATCAAGTCGCAACCTACATCTCGAAGAAGTTCAAAGAACGACTATCTTCATCTGGTACTACATGGAGGAGTGTAGATCAGGATATGAAAAACTTTTATTACGGTGAATTTTTGCTAAGTATTTGAATAAAAAATATATTTTGTAGTATAATTAACATGAGACTAATTCTCAAAATCTATTATTGAAGCGGTATGTTTGGGAGGAGGGCCACAAGGCCGAGTTCAAAGAGATTTGGAACAACTACTGTGTAAAATTGTACAGGGACATGTTATACAAGTGGAGGCGGAGGGGCATCAGGCCATCCGAGGTCCCTGTTGTAGTTTGGGAGGCTTGGAGAGCCATTTGGACTGTCGAGTATTGACATTCCAATTCAGCGATTGCTGAAAGCAATCACAATTCAGAGCTTGTTGGGCTGAGCACCGGATCCATAAAACAT
This sequence comes from Hedychium gardnerianum, assembly GCA_038050645.1. Lineage (NCBI taxonomy): Eukaryota > Viridiplantae > Streptophyta > Magnoliopsida > Zingiberales > Zingiberaceae > Hedychium > Hedychium gardnerianum. Next base: position 4,040 of record JBBUKS010479081.1, read on the forward strand.
ACTGGAGGATCCCGTTCTATCGTTGAGCATGCCTCTGACTTGGAAAGTTTAAAATTAAGTTATATAAAAATTTATTACATATGTTTTTTTTTTAGTTTTAATGTACTTGCATTATTTGTACGCAGACTGCTACATTACAAAGACCTCTTACTTGTTGGGAGATATTTAACAAGACTCATCAGAAGAAGGATGAATCATTTGTCGATCGACATTCGCTAGCAATTAACATAAGAATATTAACGAAATATATTTATAGACTTTATGTGGAGATTAATAAAATAATTATTTTGATACAGAAAGCAATGATAACTAGAATTGCACAAGCGTCTCAACCTAGTGTAAAGTGAGAGGCATCACAGTCTCTTTCCACTGACCAGGTTAATGACATTTATTATGATGTCGTCGGTGGAAAGAAGAAGAGCTCTCTCTACGGCCTTGGCTCTCAGGCCAAAATTGTCTTTGACAGGATGAGGGCTCCAGGGATCAGGGGTCGTCCTAGTTCCTCATGCTCTTTACTGAGGTACAAAGCTTTGCGGGTGAAAAATCAGGAGTTGCGGACTTGACTGTCGTCATTAGAGAAGACGATGGTTGAGAGGGATGCAGAGAGGGACATAGTTGTACGAGAGATGAGCGAGCGATATGCTCGAATTGAGGAGATAGTTTGCCAGATGCAAGCGTATGCAGCAGCAAATTTCACTTCTGATACACAGACGTCGCGCTCGCATCGTTTTGAGTCCCAAAAAACCCAGGATCCAGATGATTCCCCTACTGAGTAGATCATTTTTAAATATGTAAGACTAATCTTAGCTTTTAATTTTTCTCAGTCAAAAATATTCCTATTATTTTTTTATTAGTATATGCATCTCTAATTTCCTTATAATGTTAATGGTTTCATTTTAAGATGTTTACTATTTCTATCACCATATCTAAATATCCAAGTATATTTTTTTAAAATAATATCAATATCTATTATTTATGATAAGTAGTTGTCGTTTGTATTTTAATATCAATATCTATTGTTGTATTCACAACTAACCATATATTTTTTCTTACAGGATTTAAGTTTATTTTATATCAGATTTTTATTAGAATGTCTCGTATGAATGTTATCTTTTTGATATGGATATTTTGCATAAATGATTATGGATATTTTGTATGATTTTTTTTTTTGGATGTTTTGTATGAACTTTTTGTATGAAGACTTAGATGTTTGTATGTATTTTTTGTATGAAGACTTGGATGTTTGTATGGATTTTTTGTATGAAGACATGGATGGTTGTGCTGTGTTGTATGAATGTGTTTGTATGTATGTGTTTGTTATTAGTATTGAGATTTTATTGTTAAAATCATCATTTGTGATGATTATATTTGTATGTAAACAGGAGAAAAAAATAAAAATATTTTTTTTTTGAAATTAGCCACGGAATTGTGATGGATTTTAAAATCCGTCACTAATATTTCGACAGTTACATTTATTGATCTAATGACGAAAATATAGTCTCCGTCGGTAATTAGTGACGGAATCTTTAAATTACTTCGCTAATAAACCAACGGGATTTTGAACCCGTTCAACTTAATAGCGACGAAAAAATAATTTTTCATCGTTATTCATAAACCCTATTTAGCGACGGATATTAAAAGTCCGTCTCTATTAGCGACGGAAAATTAATATTCCGTCGCTAGATAAAGTTGGGTTAGCTATTTAATAATCCGTCGCTATTAGTGATGGATAGTAAAAGTCTATGGCAAGTTGCGACGGATAATTAAATCCCTTCACTAAATGTCATCTACGACATAAAAGTAGTCGACGAATTATATTCCGTCATTGATCCGTCGCTAGTATGGTTTAGTGACGGAATAGTGACGGATTACTATCGTCGTAAAACCTAAATTTCTTGTAGTGTTATCCGTCGCTAATTGCGATGGCTTATTTAATCCGTCGCAAAAATCATCGCTATGTATCAATTTTTTTTGTAGTATCTTCCTTCCGTCCCAAGATTTGGTGAGCATATTTGACGACCCCTCTTTCTTCTTGGTGATCGACGACTTCGTCAGTAGAAGAGATAGTTCATCGATGATTCATTCATCGAGGATCTCAGATAAAATTATATTATATTTTAAATTTATTTGATGGACTATAAAAGATGAAAAGAGATAAAATCATATATTTTCAAGATTAAACGAGTGAAGTTGAGATACTTATATTATAAAAATAAAGAAATAATTAGAGTTCATGAGCATGACTCCTCAACAACCATTTTGAATTAACTATATTAAAAGAACCGCAAACCGTTGACTCTGAACGCGCAAAAGAACCAATTGCATCCCGTCAACTATCCCTGTCGGATATCTTGTCGGCGACGAAGATCCCCAAGTCCAGTCTCTGCCCACGTCTTCACGCGCAAACCAACGATCCATCTCTCGACTTCACGCGGGAACCATACGTAAGCAACCGCCTCATCTTCAACCGTACCCACCTCGTCTCTCTCACGTCATCTCCCCATTTTACCTTCTCTGCGATTTTGAATATTCCTCGGCCAAATCGCATGGAAATTGCCAACACTGCCGCAGAGCAGAGCTCAAAGAGAAGAGTTGGATTGACACAATTCAACTGTCTGCTACGAATTTACCTCACCTTCCCAGCTTCTTCCAGGCAGTTTCCTTAATTCTCCATAAATACTCCGTACTCTCGATAGCAGCTAGCAACACTATACCGCTCCTCCTCTCTTCTTCCTTCCGTAACACAGGAAGGAGATGACAGCCAAGAGGCTTCGCCAGGACTCTGATCAGGACCGCGAATCATCCTCCGACGAGGAGCGAGCCCGTCGTCGGATCCCTTCGCTTTCCACGTTAGTAGTCCTGCATGAAAACCCACTTCTGCAATTTTTTGACGGCCCTGTTTTTCATGTTTAGTAATGGCTGTTTAACAGAGTGGTCAGAGAGGCGATGGCGTTTAAGTCTCTGCAAAACGTTTCTTTGGTGTTGGAGCCGTTGCTTCGCAAAGTGGTATGCTCTGTGTCTGCGATTTAGAGAAGCTTGTGGTGATTTGAGGAGATGAACTAATTAATGGCCGTTTTCTTCGTAATGGGAATTGATCGATTAGGTGCAGGAAGAGGTGGAGAAAGGAGTGATCCACAGCATGCGCTTGTTCCATAGGTAAAAAGAATTGTTGTTTTTTCTTGCTGTAATCGGTTGCCGAGATGCGAGCTTTTGCTCTCTCAGGTCTAGCTCGATGCGCATCGAAGCGGCGCCGCCGGAATCATCATCGAGCTTGAAGCTGGTGTTCAGGACGCAGCTCTCGCTGCCCATTTTCACCGGCAGCAAAATAGACGGCGCGGAGAACAAGCCGCTGGAGCTCGTCATCGTCGACGCTCGCACTGGCGAGCCCCTGGCCTCGCCGCTGCAGTCGCCGGTCCGAGTCGAGGTGGTCGTGTTGGACGGAGACTTCCCGGCGGAGGACGAGTCGGAGTGGAGCACGGCCGAATTCCAGCGGAATATCGTGAAGCAGAGGACGGGAAAGAGGCCGCTGATCACGGGGGATGTCAACATCACCATGAGAGACGCCTCAGCCGTCATCTCCGATCTCTCCTTCACCGACAACTCGAGCTGGATCCGGAGCAGGCAGTTCAGGATCGGCGCGAGGGTCGTCGCCGGGATCCAAGACGGGCAGAGGATTAAGGAAGCCACCACGGCCGCCTTCATGGTGAAAGATCACAGAGGAGAACGTACGTGAGCTCAGACTTCCCTGAACCATATCGATCTACAAATCAACTAACTAACTAACTAACCACGATCCCAATCCATGAAACAGTGTACAGGAAGCACTACCCGCCGGCTCTCGGCGACGAAGTGTGGCGGCTGGAGAGGATCGGAAAAGACGGAGCTTTCCACAAAAAACTCGCGTCTGCAAAAATCCACACTGTTCAAGAATTCCTGAAGCTCCTGACCGTCGACCCTCGCTCACTCCGCAAGGTACGTCCGACCGATCTACCTCATCGCCGGTTAATCCAAAAACTACGATCGACTAATTCATGGAGGTTTCCATGGATCAGATACTGGGAGTTGGGATGTCAGAAAAGGTGTGGGAGGCAACAATTGCTCATGCCAAGACCTGCCCTGTGGGAGAGAAGCTTTATCTGCACCAAGGATCACAGTGCAGCCTCTGGTTGAACCCTATTTGCGAAGTCGTAGGGATCGTCAATGGCGATATCACTCTCACATTGCAGCAACTAAGCAAGCATCAAAGGGTAAGAAGTACTGACCATTCTTCTTCTCCTACCTAAACTCGACAGCTCTGAGGATCACTGAAGCTCGAACATCTATCTATGACTATCTATCTGCAGGCCTACGTGCATCATCTTGTCAAAGAGGCGTACCACAACTGGGACAGTTTGGAAGAAAGCCATGCACTATTCGACGATCGGATTCTGCCACAAAGTCAGTGAATCCAATTTGTTTAAGAGAAAGAAAGTGGTTGAATCGAGATACTGACTTTGTAGTTTGATCTTATTCACAGATTTGGGAACGCAACGGGATGGAGTGGAATCGCTGACTTGGTATCCAGTTCATCAGGGGATTACAGTCGATTGCCAAATTGAAGACTACGAGATCGTTGACCCTGCACTCCCCTGCTTCGACTGAAACAGAGCAAAGAAGTTCAACAAGGGTTGTGTAAATATCTGTATTTTGTTAAGATAAAGTCGCCCTGATTGCTTGTCTGTGAACTGATACAAGACTTAGCAAGCTGACACGAGGCGAATAATGCGTGTGTATTTATTCTTTCATTTGTAATTTTGTTTCTGCACTCTTGTTTATCGATCGATTATTACAGCAACAATGATCTTTCTGTTCATCTTGTTCGAATATAAATTTAGTAGGATTTTGATTGCTTTGATTACATTATTTTACACACAGAAATCGATTAACGATGCCAAAACGTGCAGCAAACGATCTCGTCCTTGTTCTTCTTCCCTTTCTCCGACCTCTTATTCTTGCCGTCTCCGCCCTCGATCTCAACCGACCTCACTTGCGGCTGCTTGACATCCTCCTTGGGCACCACCAGCGTGAGCACCCCGTTCTCCATCGACGCCTTGGCTTTCTCCGCCTTCGCGTTCTCCGGCAGCCTGAACCTCCGCCGCCGGGGGTGCCCGTCGCCACTCCTCCTCCTCCTCTCCGAGCAATGCCACGTGCACTCTTCTTCTTCTTCTTCGGGATTCTTCTCGTCACGCGGCCTTTTGGTGGTGATGGAGATGACGCCGCCGTCCTCCACCTCCACCTTGACGTCCTCTTTCTTGAGCCCCGGGAGGTCGGCCTTCAGGACGTGAGCCGCCTCGGTTTCCTTCCAGTCCATGGGGATGCCGTCGTCGCCGGAGTGTTCGAACTGGTGGAAGATGCTTCCATATGGATCGAGCAGCATGTTTTGGAGCAGAGACATGTTGGATCAAAGAATTACACCCTTCTGATTTGCTTCTTCTGTCGTTGGTATGATCTCCAAGTTCAAGTTGGCACTGGATTTATATGCAGGAATCGGATGGAGTGGAACTGTCGGGTTTGTTCTTCGGGATCCTGTTTACCCTGACAAAGACAAAGGCATGGATCACGAGAGAAAGAATTATTAAAATTGCTCGAGCACCTTCCAGAGCAGAAGTTCAGTAGCAGAATCTAGACAGATCTTGTCTTTGTTTGGAGCACCTTTCCAGTTCTGTCGCATAAAAGAAAATTTTATTGTAAAATATTTTTTTTATTTTTATATATTAAAAGAGTTTTTGATTTTGATTTATTTTAATATATTTAATAGCTATTCTATAATTATTACGCTTAAATAAAAAGTAAAGGATATTTTTAAATGCTTTTAATAATTAAAAAAAATTAAAATTTATCCATTGTATTTATTGTCAATTTATATATTTTTATTATTGTTGTAAAAAAAATTTGATAACTATCGACGATGCGAGAAGGATACGATCCGAACTCTCCAGACTCTACATGAATGTGGTCCCCACGTAAAGGGCCAGGTCAGCCGCTGGAGTGCTGGTGCGAAGACGATGCTATTAGAGAAGGGTGGTGGGCCATGATTCATTTATCCGGTGGGGTTTGAAGTTACTTCCAGAAATAACAGAGTAAATTACACATGGCCCACGGCCCATCTCCAGTGCTTTCTGGATAGTTCGAGCTCCGTCCGTTCCATTCTATAAATACCTCGTTCGATCTCTCCGATCACCATCGTCTTCTACAACAAGCTCAAGCTAAACATTCCAACTCTATTCCCCAATCCATTCAAGCAATCAATCCTATAGCCATGTCGATCGTGAGGCGCAGCAACATCTTCGACCCTTTCTCCCTCGACGTTTTTGATCCTTTCCAAGGCTTCCCCTTCGACGCCTTCCGATCCCTCGCCGAGACGCGCCCCGGCTTCGTGGACGAAACCTCCGCCTTCGCCAACACCCGCATCGACTGGAAGGAGATCCCCGAGGCGCACGTCTTCAAGGCGGATCTCCCCGGCGTCAAAAAGGAGGAGGTGAAGGTGGAGGTGGAGGAAGGGGGGATCCTCCAGATCAGCGGCGAGCGCACCAAGGAGCAAGAGGAGAAGAAGGACAAGTGGCACCGCGTGGAGCGCAGCAGCGGCAAGTTCCTGCGCCGCTTCCGCCTGCCGGAGAACGCCAAGGTGGATCAAGTGAATGCGAGCATGGAGAACGGCGTGCTTACGGTGACGATCCCCAAGGAAGAGGTGAAGAAGGCGCCGGAAGCGAAGTCCATCGAGATCTCCGGCTGAGCGAAGCTTTCATTCATGGAAAACTCGAGGTTATGTTTTTCTAAACCCTTAATTAAATAAATAAGCAAGTGCGCTAAGAGAGTTTGTTCCCGAGGCAGCACAGCAGTGTGCTCTGTTTGTGTGTCTGCTTTTGTATGATGCATCAGTAATTCCTTTGCCTTCCGTGCTGATAATGAAGCATTGTCTCGATAAATAATAATCGGTGGTTTGTTTATATAATAATAAGTTAATTTAAATAAATAAATAAATATAAATATATAAAATTTATTTAGAAATTTTCGAAATTTAAATAAATTTTATAGAATATTTTTGAAGAAAGTTTCATTAGGTTTTATTAAATTATCCTAAATTTTACCTAAAGTTTTTTTTTGTTTCTCGTCCCCCACGCATTGCACATCGCTCCCGTCGCTGTCTGAACCGACATCGCTCTATAGTCGATGACAATCATTATCGGCCACCTTAAATAATTTCTCAATTTATTTTTCTCCTTCTCGAGCACCGCAGGTTTCATCGTTAACTAACATTCCTTGTTCTTTTTCATGAAAAGAGAATAATCTTAGTTTGTTTTCCTCTTTTCGTTTCAGTCGTTTCGATCTGTTCTTTTGCTATTATAACGTCGAGAACGATGTCCCCAAAGTAAGTCACATTGTTTATTTGAGATTTTGAAACGGCGTGAGATATTCTCGTTTTGACTGTTCCACGTCTATTCCAACTAACCATGTTTCCAGCCAACTTGGTCTGCGACGTAAAGTAACATGAAAGATGGTCGCTACAAAAGAACATAAAAATGCTTCATTATTAATATATTGACTTGTTATTTAATAAGATAATGCTTCATGATGATAAAAGGCGAAACGCTCGTCTTCAGTGCCCGTCAGTCTTTCTGATAGTTGGAGCTAAGCATCATTAAATGGCACCGGTGGTCATGACTAGATGATCAAATCCAAATTAGCAAAACCAAATTGAAATATGTCCCGTGAAGAAGAAATGACCAAAGAGAAGGGAGAATTAACTCCCTGTATTCAGCTCGAATTTAGGGTGGCAGCGGCGCTTCTTGGCCAGAGGATCAGCTAAGGCCGGCGGTCGGCTTCGGTTCGGCGGCCGCAGATCAGAGGAAGATGAGCGGCGGTTGGCTTCGGGTTCGGCGGCCACAGATCAGAGGAAGATGAGCGGCGGTTGGCTTCGGGTTCGGCGGTCACAGATCAGAGGAAGATGAGCGGCGGTCGGCTTCAGGTTCGGCGGCCACAGATCAGAGGAAGGGGAGGAGTAGTCGGCCGGTCGGAGAAGGAGGAGGAGGAGGAATCGCGTGAGGGGGTGTTCGGCGGCTACTCGGGTTTGCGATCGGGGAAAGCGAGAAACAAAAGAAATCGAGTGGGGTAATAAACATAGGTTTAAATTCCTTAACCCTAGGTTTAATTAAACAAATTAATTCTCACTTAATTAATATATCCAATAGGCTTATAAAAGTCTATTATTTATATCCCCGTGATCTTACCGTTTTAGTTCTGTTTAAATTCTAGAAAATTTCTGAAAAATTCAAAAAATTCCTCTAATCTTATTTCCTGACCCACAGCATGATTTTCAATTATTTTATTTGCCGTATTTAACAGGCACTATCTTTCCTCTGAAGGATGGCCGAAGCCAACTTGGGCAAGTCATGCTATTTTGGCATGGTCGTGCCATTTTCGTCCAAGATTGTCAATTTTAACATGACATGGTTGTGCCCATGCATGTTCATGCCCTTTTAAAAAAAAAATCAACATGGTCGTGCCCATGCATGTTCATGCCCTGTTCAACCACCATACGGCCGAACCCAACACGGGCAGGCTGTGCTTTTTGGCATGGTCGTGCCTCGTGGTGTCAAGCCACTCATGCCCAACATGGGCTGGCTATGCCTTTTTGGCACGACCGTGTCATCAAGGTGAAGGAGGTTAAAAGCCCTCTTTTTGGGGTCGTGCCTGTTGGAACGGATGGACCATGTTATATTTGAGATATGTCCTAAGACAATCGCCTTATGGTATGTATTATTTATTGGATAAAAAATGATTCACTATTTGAGTGCACATTCTTTATGTATATGATTGGATTTTAAACTCACTTACTAAATGTCCACAATACAATTTATAGCATAAGAGAACTTGTGATTGGATCACAACTAGTGAGTATCTCTACATGTGTAATTATGAATGTATTGAAACATTCCCTAGTCAATGAATTAATGAGTTCAGACATCAGCAATTCTGTGAGACTAGCACATGTTATACTCTTTAGTTTAACCAAGCAGTCGCTCCACACTTGCTAGAGACAGGATATGGAAAGTTAAACGTGGATGATAGTTAAAAATAACTAGTTCATTGGAGTGACCTATCATGAGACTTCATATGGGTCTGTGCATATATGGATATGTCAATGAAGATCTCATTACAGCTTAAGTGCAAGTTTCCTTTGACTTGAGGTATTTAAGTCATCTTGGTCATGGAGACTTATACTTTAACATCTTAAGCAAGCATCTCTTTGTAGGTGTGGACCCGAGATGATTGGGTATAAGTCAAAGTGCTCGAAGGTGTTTGAATAACCCACAGAGGATTCACCGCTCCTTGTATAAAGAGATGTATACCCTATGGCCACTTATCAGGATTGTTACTCAAAGTCTTTGGCCAAAGTAATACGTGTCAAAAGTATGCTACTCTTAGACACATGTCTAAGTAATTCGAATCCACAAGACGAAGAAGTATAACTTGGGTTAGGTGTCACATAGTCAGCCTAGTGGGACTAACACATAGACCATGTCCTGAACCAAGTGGGTATAAGACGAGTGAAAGGAACGGGGCATGACTCACTATAGTTGCTGAAGAGTTCAGAAGTGGTTTTGGAATCAATCATTGACTTTTCGATCAATTGGAGGTCATGATGTATTACTAGGTGTTACTCATGATCTATTCATAATTAATGGTTAATTACAAATGACCAACATAACCAGGAATCTATAAGGTCACACGCACTACGAGTTTATCTGAAAGACTTAAAATGAGTTTGGGAATTAGATTCTCAAATGAGGAGAGACTACGTCTAGTTGGACACGACAAAGGGCAAATATGGAAGATATTTTATCGGAGTGAAAGCACGGATGGGCCACATCTTTTGAAGATGAATTAGACCCTCTTTGGTTTAATTATAAACTAAATTAGTTTGGTTTTAATTAAAAGAGGTTTAGTTTTTTAAGAAAACATGGTTTGGTATTGAACCAAACTATGGCTTAATGGTATTGGATCGGGTTGCTATTGGGCTTTAGGCTTGGGAGATGACTTATTCCCCAAGTCATTGTAGAAAGGTGTTAAATACCCCTCCATGGGGAGAGAAAAAAATCAATTCAATTGAAATCTAATTGTTAGGTTTCTAATTGCCTCTCTCTCCCTCTCCTCTCTTTGCCGTCGTCGACCACATGGGGAGAAGCTCCCCTTGCGCCGTCGCCACCTCCTCTAAAAAGCAGCCACAACGGCTACCCTTTCCCCTATGGTCAGTCTCTGGCCTCCATAGAGAGGACCACCATCCAGCAAGCCGCCGTCCAACACAAGAATAGCAGCCTCAGCACTGTCGTTCCCTGCACACAGGCATTGCCCCGTGACCGCCAGCGCCCTCCAAGCGCAGCCGACTGCTCGGTCTCCATCCATCGGCCAACCACCAACCAAGGTACCTCCTTGCTGCTGATAAACAACCACCAATAGTGACTTCATCGCCTCTGGACAGTAACTTTGTGAAGGTTGTACGTGGTCAATTTGTGTCGTCGGGTTCCTCCGGCCATCAGACACAAATTGAACTATGATCCCTCTCTCAGATCATTTCCGCCTCCCCATTCAACTAGTACCAAAGTAGAGACACAATTCATGGCTTTGTGAAGCCATCTCAACGATGATTCAAGGTGGATACGAATAGAGGCGAGGCTTCACAGCATAGCTCGTTGATGTCATTCCCGCTTCACGTGATTCTTCATGTATAACTTGAATAAAAGTTATTTTCATAAAATTTGATTATGTGATTATGTTTACATGAATGTATCCCTATATGTGTGTGGTGTGTGTGATGTAATAAGGAGTTATTATATCTGTTTATTTTTGCTTTTGCTGCATGTTTACGAAACGTGTTTTAGCACGTACCCATATTGGGCTTTCTAATAGTGATATCAGAGTCTGATCGTGCTTTGACATAATCGCAAAATTATTTTACGAGTCATAAGTTGTCGTAGAATTAGATTTGGAAAAAAAAATTAATTTGTCAGGAAATTTTATTTTTGGAAAGTTTCTTATTTTGTCTGAAAAATCTAATTTAGGAATATTTCTTAATTTGTTAGGGAAAATCCTATTTTATAAATATTTTTGAAATAATTTAGGAAATTGCAATTTTGGAAAGATTCTAATTTAATTAAGATTATTCTAATTAGTTAGGAAATTATTTCCTAATTAAATTAGATTTTTTTAATTGTGAATTTTTCCTAAATAAATATGTAATTAAATTTGGAAATTTGTTTCCTAATTTAATTAAGGAATCTTGATTTATGGAAATCAGATTCTTAATCATATTTTAAATCCAAATAAAATCTATGACAACTATGACATGAATTATTATACCATGTCATAATTAGTTGCATTAATTATGTCATATCATATAATTTGTCATGATTAGTTGCATTAATTATGTCATGCCATTTATATGTCATGTCATGTAGATAATTTAAATATTTACAAACCTAAATTCCTTTTGAAAAATATTAAAACCTACACTTTGCGTTAATATGGTAAGAACCAGAGTTTGATTTCTCATTTGGGTTGTTAGACTCACTCCAAGCTCAACTTGAAATTAAATATGTTCGAACCATAGGCATATGACCTCATGATTAATGGGTCAATTTTAACTTGAAGTGTTGATTTGTTGGATTCACTCCAAGGTAAATGTGGATAGAGGTGAAGTTGGATGATATACATATAATGTATACGTGTTAATGAGTTAACAACCTGATGTTTATGCAAATATCAATTAGTTGATAGCGTAATGTGATAGTTATGTATAAGTGATGCATAATTGATATATGTGATACCTACCACTATAGCTAAGAATGACTTGTTGGACTCACTCCAAGGTTGTTCTTATCTATAGTGGATATCAATCCACTTGGAGAAAAACCTACAATCTCCCAAATTCAAAGTAAGGGCTCTTGAATTCGATAAATAAGTGGGATTCATATGTGTATGTAAATTGTTGACAAATACATTGTAAAACATCTTTCTCATGTATGCTTGATTGTGTATTTCTAGATTATTCGATTATGCATGACGTCTTTAAATCTGCGCTCGATTTTGGACATGAACAAACTGACTGGGCTGAACTTCTTGGACTGATATCAAAATTTGAGAATCGTTCTCAAATCTGAAAAGATATTATATCCTCAAAGAACCTCTTCTCGAACCTCTTGCAGATGATGTTATTGATGACCAAATGTTGGTCTATCAAAAGCACATTGCTTGTTATATTTGAGAGGTGTCCTAAGACAATAGCCTTATGGTATGTACTATTTATTGGATAAATAAATGATTCAATATATGAGTGCACGCTCTTTATGTGTATGATTGGATCTTAAGCTCACTTACTGAATATCCACAATACAATTCATAGCATGAGAGAACTTATGATTGGATCACAACTGGTGAGCATCTCTACATGTGTAATTATAAATGTATTGAGACATCCCTAGTCGATGAATTGATGAGTTCGGATATCATCGATTCTGTGAGACTAGCATGTGTTATACTCCTTGGTTTAACCAAGCAGTCGCTCCTCACTAGCTAGAGACATTGGGATGTCAAGAGTTAAATGTGGATGCTAGTTAAAAGTAATTAGTTAATTAGAGTGACTTGCCATGAGACTTCATATGGGTCTGTATATATATGGATATGTCAATGAAGATCTCATTGCAACTTAAGTGCAAGTTTCCTTCGACTTGAGGTATTCAAGTCATCTTGGTCATGGAGACTTATACTTTGATATCTTAAGCA
>JBBUKS010479100.1:0-16858 GCA_038050645.1 Hedychium gardnerianum
AAGATTCTCTCCAAACTATATTTTTATTTCACACTTAACAAATTAAAATAAATAATTATTTCAAAAAAAAAAGAAACCAATCCCTAAATTTCATCCCACCTAAAATTCCCAGACGCCCTAACTCCCTTCCATCTCCCTCTTTGGCGATGGCAACGACGACCTAACTCCCTTCCCTCTCCCTCTATGGTGACAGCGGCGGCGATGAGTGCTCCACCTCCCTCTTTGGCGACAGCGACCACTGGCTGAAGGCGTAAGCTACTCTCCCCCCCCCCTCTCGTGACTCCGCCCGATTGCCGCCCTGATCCCAATCGTGAGCAGCGTGATCAAACCTCCGGCGAGGGCATCAGCAGAGGCACCTCCTTTCTCCTACAAGACAAAAAGATCCCCATTTTTCTTTCTCATCTTAATTTCCTTTTCTGGTTCCTCCGCCTCTTCACGACACCATGCTTGGATCGAAAAGAGAAGCCTCCGATCGCACCGCCAACGAGCTGTGGAGCTTGCCTACTCTCTGTCCAGACTCAGGTCTTTCCTCTCTCTCTCCCTAAGTCTCTCTCTTGGTCTCTCTTGCTCACGCCCTCTGCTTTGTATATGTTAGCAAGATTATGTAAAGTCATTGTAAGGAAGCTAAGAATGACAGTTGGTATAAGAATGTTCGTGAAATATCTGCTGATGCAAGATTGGTTTTCACTAATGCAATGAAACACAATGATAATCAAAGTGAGATTCATGTTATGGCAAAGTCATTGCTGGAAAATTTTGAAGAGAAGTAGCTACAATTGCTACATAAAGTTGTCGAAGAGGTTGAGTTGAGCTACTCTTATTTTTTCTCCCATCTTCTTATTGATTAAGTTTCTAGGGAAGTTGAATATGAGAGATTTTAATTGATTTTTTGTTTTGCACACTTACAAGGTCTTTGGATTTTTGTCAATGAGCAAGTCAATTTTTATCCTTCCTTTGAAATCTAAATAAGGCAGAGTCAAGATCATCTCAAAATACTTTTTGCCCAAAAAATATTGATGCAAAGTAAATAATTCACATTGATTTTAATTTTTGGAATACATTTTTGTTGAGCCCTGATAGGAACTTTTTGAAATGAGGATCTTGTTTGAGCATTTTGAAAGAAGAACGAACATGTTTGGTCATTAGCCTTATAATTAATCAACGTCAATAGCTGTGTGGTTATTGTTTTTGAATGCATTATAGTATCAATTATGATGCAAGTGTACCTTTGATGTTCTACTGCTATTGACTGCACCTGATCTTGATGTAACTAGTCTGTAGGCATTAATTTCATTATCCACCTGCATCCAAGCAAGTCACTGTTCATTCCATATTAAAATGATATCAAAATCTATTAGATTCTACTACAAACGATGGCAAGAGAAACACAAGATTATCCAGAAAAGAGATGACCAGAAAAGGGGTTATCTATTTTATGTCTTTAATTTAGTTATGTGAACATTTTTCCCATTCCTTCTTTTTAGTGTGTAGCATAAAGTATTCAACTGAGTGATTGTATCACAAAGTAGGAGCACCACAATTTTGTAGGGTCTATTTTGTTGTTTCTCTTATTATTTCTTTGAGAATGCTCTTATACAATTTAACTGCTACATTTTTTTGTACGAATTTGACTTTTTTCGATAAATATCATACATCTACCAATAATTGAGATGTTTATCATTCACAGAGCTTGCCTTTAAATCCAAATAAATAATGGCTAGCAGAATAATTCGAAAAGAGCTCTTGGACTTGTAGAAGGATCCACCTATATCATGCAGCGCCGAGCCTATTGGAGAAGACTTGTTCCATTAGCAGGCAACAATCATGGGTCATGCTAATAGCCCTTATTCAAGAGGGGTGTTTTTCATTAAGATTTATTTCCCACTCGACTATCCATTTAAGCCTGCTAAAGTCAACTTCCAAACAAAAGTACTTTGTAAGATGCTACATGTGCCTTTCATTTCATTTTTTTCCACTTGCTTTTTCCACCCTCCTATTTGCATTTAGTAGCATCTCTGTAGTTGGTAAAATTATTACGATGAACTACGATTGATACCATTGTTTTTTATTTCCAACATAAGTTAAAAGAAAATTGTATATATGGAAGTTGCTTAGCATGTTTCATTCAATTTAAGCAAATAACTTTGAATTAGACAGGCTTTTAATTTGACGTGTTGCTACAATTCTAATGTGAAAATATCAGAGAACATAATTAGATCTTTGTTCATTATAATCATGTGTTTTTAAGTTCGAGTTTTGCTGCATCATAAATGTACTTGATTATATGAGTTGCTTCATCTTAATTATAATGTAATAATTTTCTTCCTCGCAGATGAATGTGGAAAGAAATTGAAAGTGAGATTTTTGTTTTACTAAGAAGGGTACTTATATATTTTCGAGAAGATGTAATATTACCAGAAAGATTCAATCCAAGAAGCAAGATATGTTGGAAATGATATGTATGTCTAGTATGTAGGGTTTTTGCTTTTATATAGACTTAAATCCAAAGTTTGTGGATTATGTCTATATATTTTATGTTTGAATTGTATGACACATTTTTGGTTCAATAGCAAGAAGATTGATTAGTTGTACTTTCATTATATTTTAATTGGTGTTATTTATAAGGGTTTAATTAAGCAATTCATGGTGTAAATATAATAGACAATGATTTTATAAATAGAAAAATAATGATTTTTATTTTTTTTAAAAAGTTGTATTTTAAAAAAGACAACGCTTTTTAAGCGTTGTCTTTGCAAAAAATGACAACACTTTTTTATGCGTTGTCTTTGAGCAGACTTTTAACAATAGTGCTTTTAATAACATTTTTTCAGCCACATAGACAACATATAAAAAGTATTGTCTTTCAATTTTTTTCTTGTAGTGATAGATTTTTCCCAATGAATTGACATGAACCGAGGTTATCCAGTAACCAAAATGTAGTTGAGAAGTCATAAAAGAAAACAAGTATACTAGTTCGGTTCTATGAATCATAACTATTTCCAAAAGCATCTACCATCAAAGTCAAGCATAGTGTGAAGAGATTCTTAAACTAGGCCAACACTCAAACTCTTCCAATAAAAATATTACTCACTTCATGCTATCTACGGATAGGAGAAGATAGATCACTAAACATACTAGCATACTTTATCACAACAACATAAATATCTAGAACAAGCGTGTGAGTATCTTGCTATGAGATCAATTCAACAATAATGTAATGACTGATGCAACTAGAAAAAAATTTATTATGCAAAACTAACAAAATCTAAATTGGCAACAAACACCCACCAGACTTAAATTTTTTATTATCCTCAATGAATGCAAAATACATATAATATGGAGGAGGTATGAAATGAGAGGAATTACCAAGTGATGCGCATCAAAAATTTGCGTCATTTATCTTCTGAAGTCACCCCTCATCTTGTATTCTCACTCTTCCTAATCTTTAAATTCTACATAAAGAAGAATAGACAAGAAAAATCAAGTAGAGGAATTGGGTTGGGTAACTACAAACTATCAAATAAAAGAAAAATGAAAACAAAAGCAAGAGAGAACTTGGGTTGCCTTCCAAGAAGCACTTGTTTTAGGTCATTAGCTCGACCCCTTATTTGGTTCATCGAAATATTGCCCTTGGAGGGGTAAGATATTTCAAAACCCTCTTACCAAGGGCTCTGAGTCTCTCAACACTTATGCTCTCCTTCAATGGTTTGACATGATGTTCTCTAGTTGAATGTTGTGCCAAGTATTTCCTATCACAAACATACTTGAAGAGAATTTGGTTAGTAACATTAGGTAAATCAAATGAAATCTTACTAACCACCATAAGAAGTATGAAATAAATAAGAGTGTCAGCTCTAGATAGGAAAGACTTTGATTTATGTGTGGGTGCAATAAAAAGAGGTGATTCTTGGGACTTGGCCTCCTCGGCACAAGTCCCTACACTTTCAACAACAACTAATTCATTTCTTACAATATATATAGTTTCAAGTTGTTGTGCATCCGAAGGAAGTGATTCTTTGGTAATTGTTTCCATAGTACAATTCCCTCCACATTCATCCACAATTTCATTATGGGCATAACATAATGTCCCTATTTCAGTACTTACAACAGGATCATCAACCACATCAGTAGACACTACTACACTTTCATTTTCAATTAATGTTTTTGTGTCATTATCCTCTATGTCCTGGTTGTTAGAAATATTACAAAAAAAATTCAACATACTTTCCAGCTTACTTTCTAACCTGCTGCAATATTCAATAGTATGCCCTGTTTCCTCACAATATTCACAGTTTTTTTCTTTCGCAAGTCGAGGAGAACACCACATTTTTCTCCACCTATTCTATATGCAAGGTCAACTAAAATTAGACAACTTTTTGTTACACGCCATGTTGCACCACAAAGCTCACAAAAAGAGTATGAATAGTTCACAACACCTAATTGGTCAAACCATTGTGTTTGAGCATTCATTTTTCCGTTCAGAGAGTACATGTCTATTTAAACATAAATAGTCAAAACAAGATAGACATGTAGTAGAAAAAAGAAAAAGAAAAGAAAAATATCTAGATTAACTAAATTGCTAATCAACTAATGTTAATCGAAAATAGTCCCCGGTAATGGCACCAAAAACTTGTTACATACCGCAAGTGTATGACAACGTCATCAGTAATATATAAGATTATCGTAACCACAGTGACTGTTGATTAAGCACTAGTTGAGTTCGTAAAAGAAGTTATCTAGACAATCAAAGTGTGGAAGCTTATGAATTAGAGAGAAGGAAGAGAGAGGGAGAGAAAGAGAGCTAGAGAGAGTTGGTTGTCAGAGGAGATGAGTTGGAAGGTTGAGAGAGTTGAGAAGGTTTGTGGGAAGAAATGTTCTAGGGTTTTGGTTTCACTATGGTGCTAGTTAATGTCCCTATAATATGTTTATCTCCTTATTCTCTACACTTACTCCTATGTCGCAAGGGTTGTCCCTATATCAAGGTCTTTTAACTCTAGAAAGTGGAATACGTGTCGGTGCCCTTTGTCACTAAGGGCACAAGTGTTCGGTTGAATGAGAATCCTTTGTCACTAAGGATCTCTTGGTTATCCAGTCTAGTAGCAATCCTAACATAGAAGTAAAATCTTATATCTACATGCATCATTCACATACACATTTCGTCAAATATGCACAATGCACAATACACGTAGCACAAGAGATAACATCTCATAGAAATGGAAAATTGGCATATTCATAGTTCATACATCATCAATCATATAATAGTCACTCCCTAACCCTAGAATACACGAGATCTACTCAATAGAAAGGGGGAAGAAAACCAAAAGACATGAAGATAACCATTCAAGCTCTAATCTAAGATGAAGAGGGAAAGAATACTCTGCCGATTGGAGTCTTGGTCTTTGGGAGTCCTCTCCTTACTTGGATGATAATGGATTGGAGAAATCCGCCTTGAATCACCAGAGAAATCTCTGGAAGATGAAGTGTGAAGGACCTAAGGTTCTACTAAGAAGGGAAGAACCACCTCCCCTTGAGAAAGGGGAAAAAACCCTTTTATACCTATGAGGCATGACCTAGGTCACTCCTGGCACACGGTCGTGTCTCTAAGACATGGTCGTGTCTTGAGGTATTGAAGGGTGAAGGCACGGCCAGGTCTGGGAGACATAGCCCAGGGTTGAGGAAGAGATACCTGAGAGACACGACCGTGTTTGTGAGACACTACCGTGCCTTGAGTCTGCCTAGACTAGTCACACGATAGTGTCTTGGAGACACGGACATGCCTTGACCTAATGCACACATGACCGTGTTTGTGAGACATGGCCATGCCTTGAGCTTGTATTGCTCATGAGGCACGTCCTAAATCTGGTCGTGTCTGGGGACACGACCTAGACTCTGGCCGTGCCTGGGAGGCATGGCCAGTTTTCCTGGCTTCCTGCTCTTCTTTCTGCTCTATTTTTTTTCTTTGCTCTCTTTTGAAGTTCTATTTCGCTCTGAAACGTATCCTATAAATGAAAACACAAGAAGAGAAGATCTCTGAACAATATGAAGTAAAAAACATGATAACATAATAAAATGAGGTTCGATAGTGTAGATCATGTCAATGAAATATAAGAAGATGTACGTCAAACAATGCATAAAATGATATATAATCTATACACATCACCCTCCCCTTGTGCCATCATCCAATCACCGTCGAACAACCCCACCTACTGCTCACCCTCCTCCGGCCTACCATCGGCCTCTGGAGCCAAGCACCACGAGCTGGAGTTGCCGCCGGAGCCGCCGCCGTCGCCCAAACATGAAAGAGGCGTTGCCCTTGTTGTCCCGCGACCGCCGGCGCCTTCCTTGCACCGCCGACTATCTATCTTCCATCCACCATCCCCCATTCGGCCTATGGACACTATTGCTGCCGGCTACAACCACCGCTAGCGGCCTTCCCGCCACCGGACAACAACCTTGTGAAGGTTGCCCGCCGGTCGATTTGTGTAGTCGGGTTGCAAAATTCTACCCACTTTGCATCACAAGTCAAAGATGCTATGACTTCTACACACTTTGAAACATAATCTACTACCACTAGGATATAATTGTTGTTGTCGGATGAAGGGAAGTGTCCCATATAATTAATTCCCCAAACATCATAAAGCTAGGCTTCAAGGATGTTGTTCAGAGGTATCTTATGTCTCCTAGATATGTTCTCATTATTTTGACAATGATCACAAGCTAACACATATTCACAAGCATCTTTGAATAAATGGGGCCAATAAAATCCCGCTTGCAAAACCTTAGTTGTAGTTTTTATCACTCCCATGTGGCCTCCATAAGATGAAGAGTGGCAATGATGTAAAATATTATGAATTTCATCTTCAAGAGCACAACTCCCGTATATTATGTCAGTGCATTTCTGATATCATAAATGTTTGTGTCACACATAATATTTGATATCCACAAAGAATTTCTTTTTCTGTGAGTAAGTGGCAAAATTCTGCAAGCCAAATAATTCACGAAATCCGCGTACCAAAGAGCATCCAAGAATTTAATGGCCAAGAGATGTTCATCCGGAAAAGAATCATCAATGGGCATTTCGTCATTCTTATAACCTTGCATGTCTTGGTACATTCTTGATAAGTGATCTGCAACAACATTTTCGAACCCTCTCTTATGTTTGATCTCCAAATCAAACTCTTGAAGCAATAGAATCCATCGGATAAGTCAAGGTTTGGCTTCTTTCTTGCTTAGTAGGTAGTGGATAGTTGCATGATCTGTGTACATGATCACCTTCGATCCAACCAGGTAAGACCTGAATTTATCATATGAGAAGACCATGGCTAGTAGTTCTTTTTTAGTGGTAGTATAGTTCATCTAAGCATCATCTAGGGTCTTTCTAGCATAATAAATAACATAAAATTTCTTGTCTTTCCTTTGTCCAAATACGGTTCCAACAGCATAGTCACTACCATTGCACATAATTTCAAAGGGGAGGTTCCAATCCGACATTTGCATTATAGGAGCCATCATCAAAACCTTCTTGATCATGTAAAAAGCATCTAGACAATTCTGGTTAAAGTCAAAATCAACATCCTTTACCAATAAGTTAGTTAATGGTTTGACAATTTTAGAAAAATCTTTTATAAAGCGTCGGTAAAACCCTGCATGCCCTAAGTGTTATATTTGAGAGGTGTCCTAAAGAAATCAACTTAGATAATATACTATTTATTGGATAAATAAAATTACTATTTAAGTGTACATTATCGATGTATCTGATTAGATCTCAAACTTATTTAACAAAGTCCACAATACAATGCATAGCATAAGAGAAATTGTAATTAGATCACAATTAGTGGGTATCTCTTCATATATAATTATGTAAGTATTAAAATATTTCCTAGTCGATAAACTGATGAGACTAGACATCATTGATTCTGTAAGACTAGTATATGCTAGACTTGGTTTAACCAAGCAGCAGATCCTAACTAGCTGAAAACATTGGGATGTTGAGAGTTAACGTATGGATGCTGGTTAAGGGTAAATAGTTCATCGGATGTGACCTACCATGAGACTTTATGTAGTTCTATACATGTCTATAAAGATCTCATTGCAGCTCGAGTGCAAGTTTCCTTCAACTTGAGGTATTCAAGTCATCTTAGTCATGGAGGCTTATACTTTGACATCTTAAGCAAGCATCTCCTCAAAGGTGTGACCCCAGGGTGATTGGGTATATAAGTCGAGATGCCTGAAGGTGTTTGAATAGCCCATAGGAGATTCACCACTCCTTTGATAAGGAGACATATATCCTATAGTCACTTATTAGGATTATTAGTCATAAGTCTTTGGCAAAAGTGTGACGTAATTCGAATCACTACTTTGGATAAGTGTGACGTAGTCAACTTAGTGGGGATTGATACATAGACCATGCCCTAAACCAAGAGGGTATAAGATGAGTGAAAGGAACAGACGCACGAATAACTGTAGCTGCTGAAGGGTTCAGAATTATTCTTGGATCAACTGTGACTTTTTAGTTAATTGGGGATCATAAAGTACTACTAGGTGTCACTCATGATCGATCCATAATTAATGATTAATTATGGACGACCAACATAAATCGAGAACCTATTGGGTCACAAACACAATGAGTATATCCGAAAGATTTAAAATGAGTTTGAGAATTAGATTCTCAAATCGAGAGAGACTAAGTATAGTTCGACCAAATAAAGGACAAATATGGAAAGATATTTGTCAGAATGGAATCATGGATGAACCACATCTTTTGAAGACAAATTGGAGTCCTTTGGTTTAATTAAGAACCAAATTGGTTTGGTGTTAATTAAAAGTGTTTTTTTTGAACCAACATGGTTTGGTCTTAAACCAAACTTAAGGTTTAATGATAGCGGATTTGGTTGTTATTGGGCTTCGGGTTTGGGAGATGACTTGTTCCCCAAGTCATTGTTAAGAGGTATATAAATACACCTTCCATGAGGAGAGTAACACAACTCTTTGATTAGAAACCTAATTGTTAGATTTTGGATCCCACTCCTCTCCTCCTTTCTTCCCACCACCGACCACAAGGAGAAAGGTTCTCCTTGTGCCACCGGCTTGCCACCACCGGCCACCACCACCTCCCGCCGGCCAACAGCCCCCTGCCGGCCAATAGGTCATCGGAACAGTGACCTCCGACCAGGAGGCACCACCCACGCGCCAAGCAGCCGACGAACAGCTTGCTGTCCGCCACCGCCCAGCCCTCTTTCGGCCTCCTTCGACCTTCGTTCCAACAAGAAAATGTTTCTACTGAAACCCCGATGTCTCAGGGTACGTTGTCCCTCATTAGCAGCGACTTCGTGGATGTCGGACAGCGAGAAAAGGCTTTGGATAGTGTCTTTTTAGGCCGGACAGCAGCCCTTTCGGTTGCTATCTCCCTCACTTTGTGCCGTTGGGTTGCCCTCGTCACTAGTCACAAAGTTGAGCCCGATATTATCTCTTGGATCCATCATCTTCCTCGTTCATCTAGTACCAGATTGGAGACAAAAACTCATGGCTTAGCGAAGCCGTCTCGACGATATCTCAGTGTGGATAACGATAGAGGCAATCTTGCCAAAGGTTGTTAGTTGATTTCATTCCCACTTCACATCATCCAACAGGTATAATTTAATTATGCTTTTATTTTTGCGATTATGTCTACACAAATATGTATCATGTATGTGTGTGATGCGCGTGCTGTAATAATGTAGTTTATTATTATTGCTTCCGCTGCTTGTTTACGAAATAAAATTTTAAAACACGCATAGAGACACCCAATAGTGGTATCAGAGTCACCGTGTGTTTTGAAATAGATCGCGAATCTGTGTTTAGCTTGTCAAAAGTTATTTTTGGAAAATTTAGGAAATTTCGGATAAGGAAATTGTTTCCTAATCTGATATGAGAAATTTCCAATTTTGGAAAATTTTCCTAATTTGTTAGGAATTCCAATTTTGGAAATTATTTCCTAATGTCATCAAGAAAAACCAATCTGGGGAATTATTTCCTAATTTAATTGGAAATTTTATGATTTGAAAATTGTTTCCAAATTTGTTAGGAAAATTGAAATCTAGAAAAATGTCTCCTAATTTAATTGAGAATATCCTGATTTGGAATTATTTCCTAAAGAGATATGAAATTAGATTTAGAAATTATTTCCTACTCTAATTAAAAGAATTATGATTTATGAAATCATTCATTAACATATTTATTTCTAAATTAATTTATGACAACATGACATGACTTATGCCATAATTTATGTCATGATATATGCATGATTAATGTCATGTTAGATGTCATGTTTAATGCCATGATATGTATGACATAATTGTGCCATGTAAAATCATGTAGATAGTTTACCTATTTTGCATGTGTTTGATGAGATAAAATAAAATAAAGATATTTCTTATTTAATTTGAAAGCTTACACCTTCCATTAATATGGTATTGAATTAGAGTTTAATTTTTAAGCATGGGTTGTTGGACTCTCTCCAAGCCCAACTTAAAATTAGACATGTTTAGACCATTGAGATATGATCTCATGATTAATAGGTCAACTTTAACTTGTTGGACTCTCTCCAAGTTTAATGTGGATAGGGGTGAAGTTGGGTGATATACATATGATATATATATATGTCAATGAGTTGACAACCCGACGTTTATACAAATTTCAATTAGTTGATAGCATAATGTGATAGTTATATATACGAGATATATAATTGGTATACTTTATACATTGTTGGATAGCTTGTTGGACTCTCTCCAAGGTTGTTCTTATCTATATTGGATATCAATCCACTTGGAGAAAACCTATCATCTCCCGGATTCAAAGTAAGAGCTCTTGAATTCGATAAACAAGTGAGACTTCCTTTTAAGTATGTAAATTGTTTGCATTACATAATAAATTCATCTCTCTCATATTCGCTCAATTTTATATTTCTAGGTTAATAAAATTAGAATATTGTCTTTAAATTTATGCTGAATTTTGGACACTAATAAATTGATTGGGCCGAAATTCTTAGACTAGTTTTGAAGCCTGAGAATTGTTCTCAAGATTGAGAAGCTAGCCTATGTCTTTGAAGAGCCTCTTCTCGAGAATCTGGCTAATGATGCTACTTCAGACCAAATGTTGGCCCATCAAAAACATACGATTGATTCTGAACTTGTTAGTTGCATCATGATAGTCTCAATATCTCTTGAACTATAAAAACAACATGAGCATATGGATGCTTATATGATTGTTTATCATCTTCGTGAGCTATTTCATGAGCAAGATAGATCCGAATAGTTCGAGGTCACCAAGTTTCTCTTTTGGTCAAAGATGCAGGAGGGTTTATCTGTAGTGCAATTTGTACTAAAGATGAATGACTATATTGAGCAATTGGGATCACTTGGATTTGTCATAGATCATGAGTTAAGTATTGACTTAATTCTACATAGTTTTCCCATTAGCTATTCACAATTGTGATGAACTATCAGATGATCTATCTAGAATCCATAATTCTAGAGCTGATCAATATGCTTAAGATAGTGGAGCCATTTGTTAAGAAAGAACAGAAAGTTGTGATGTTGTTTAACACTTAGAAGAAAGGTTCTAAAAAGAGAAAGTTAAAAGCACAAGCTAATGGGAAGAAAAAGGCTAAGAAAGAAGAACTGACACCAAAGAGACTATGTCACCATTGTGGCAAGATGAGACACTGACAAAGAAACTACAAGATTTATCTTGAGTCCGTGAAGATGACATCTGATGCCCCATCTACTTCAGGTATCTTTGTTATTAAATGTCAAACTATTTCTTCTAACACTTGGGTATTGGATATTAAGTGTGACTCACATATATGTAATGACATACTAGGGCTAAGGAATAATAGAAGACTAGTCAAGGGAGATCCAAGTTTGCGAGTTGGTAATAGAGCAAAGGTTGCAACTAAAACTATCGAAACATATTCATTGAAACTCCCTCATGGACTTGTCTTAGAACTGGATAATTATATTATGTTCCTGCATTAATAAAGAACATTATTTATATTTCTTTCTTAAATAGAAAAGGCTTCCATTTGATTTTTAATAACAATTGTTGTTATATAACTTTGAATGGTTTTCTTTATGGAACTATAACATTATGCAATAGTATCTACACGTTAGATATATTCAATGACGTATTCAATATCGAAATGAGCAACAAACACGCTCGAAGAGACGATCAATTAACATCCTAATCATGGCATTGTCGACTTGGTCATATAAGTAAGAAACGCATGTCCAAATTACACAAGTGTGGAATTCTGAAATCATGTGAATTAGATTCATTTGATACATGTGATTCATGCTTAAAGGATAAGATGACTAAATTACCTTTTAAGGGAAAAGGTGAATGAGAGAATGACACATTGGGCCATATACATACCAATGTATGTGGACCTATGTCAACTCATGCACGAGGAGGTTATAGATACTTCATCACCTTCATCGATAATCACTCATGATTTGGGTATGTGTATCAATTGAGATACAAGTCTGAAGCCTTTGAAAAGTTTAAAGAATTTAGACATGAAGTAGAGAAACAACTTGGGAAAGGTATTAAAATACTTCAATCAGATCGAGGTAGTGAATACTTAAGCCAAGAGTTTCAAGATTATCTCGGGGATGATGGGATATTGTCTCAATGGACTCTGCCTTACATGCCACAACATAATGGTGAGTTATAAAGGCTAAACCAAATCTTGTTAGACATGGTTAGGTCAATGGTGAATCACGCAAGCCTTCTCAAATACTTTTGGGGTTATGCACTGGAGACATCTATTTACTTGTTAAACAGAATCCCGATTAAGACAGTCTCTACTACTCCATATGAGATATGGAATGGTAATAAACCTCATTTATCTTAATTGAAAATATGGGATTGTCCTGCTTATGTGAAGATGACTATATCAGACAAATTATATGCTAAGTATGATAAGTATCTATTTATTTGTTACCTTAAGGAAACTAGGGGTTACTAATTCTATCATCCCTTGGAATAAAATGTGTTTGTTTCAAGGCATATTGCATTTCTAGAAAAAGAGTTTCTCTTGTAATAAAACAATTGGAGTGAGGTTGAACTAAGGGTAGTTTAAGAAACTCCAATAGACACAAAGAGATGCTTAATCAAGACCCACAGCCTGATGCTCATAAGGATGAGATAATGACTGAACCTGTTGATACACCGTCACTTCGTAGATCTAGTAGGGCACGTCTAATTCCTAATAGATATAGATTTCTCGTAAGTAAATTGAGATACGTGTTACTCATTGAGGATGAGGAGCCTACTAGTTATGAATAAGTTCTTAAAAGTTCAAAAAGGGACTCATAGTTGAAATCCATGAAATTGAAAATGGATTTCATGAACTTGTTGGCCCCACCTGAAGGTATAACACCTACTGGGTGCAAGTGAATTTTCAAGAAGAAAATCGACATTGATGGCAATTTGATTACCCACAAAGCAAGATTGGTGGTGAAAGGCTATCGTCAAAAACATGGTACTGACTATGATGAGACCTTCTCACCAGTGGCTATGCTTAAATCCATTCAGATACTCCTAGCCATAGCATCTCATTACGATTAAGAGATATGGCAGATAAATGTGAAAATAACTTTCCTTAACGGGAATATGTTCGAAGATATGTATATGATACAACCCGAGGGTTTCATATCTGTTGATAAAAATAAAGTATGCAAATTTCAGTAGTCCATTTATGGACTGAAGTAAGCATCCAAGAGTTGGGATATCTATTTTGATGAGGTGATCAAAGAGTTTGATTTTTCACAAAATCCAAATGAACCCTTTGTGTACATGAAGGTTAGTGGAAGTGCGGTCGTATTTCTAGTATTATATGTTGATGGCATATTACTTATAGGAAACGATGTGCCCATTCTAAAGTCTATTAAAGATTGGTTTTCAAAAACATTCTCTATAAAAGACATGGGAGAATCAACCTACATCCTTGGGATTAAGATCTATAGAGACAGATCAAAAAGATTTCTTAGTCTTTCATAATCTACATACATTGATAAAGTGCTAAAACGATTTAGCATAGAAGAATCCAAGAAAGGTTTTGTTCCCATGAGACATGGGATTCCCCTTTCAAAGTCTGTGTCCGAGAAAACAAGACGAGAGAATTCGCATGAGTCAGATCTCATATGCATCAGCTATAGGATCAATCATGTATGATATGTTATGTACTAGGCCCAATGTATCATACACTCTGAGTGTCACAAGCAGATAACAGTCGAATCCGGATATGGATCATTGGTTGGATGTCAAGGCAAACCTTGAGTACTTAAGAAAAACTAAGCATTTATTCTTGATATATAGAGGGGTTGATATGAGTATACGTGGATATTCTAATGCCAGTTCCCAGATGAACAAGGATGATTTCGAGTCCCAATCTAGATATATATTCACCTTAAATGGAGGCGCAATAAGTTGGAAAAATTCCAATCAAGAAACCATTGTTGATTCTACCACTAAGGCGGAATACATTGCACCTTCTGAAGCAGCAAAGAAAATGGTTTTGATGAAGAAGTTCATCACTGAACTTGGTGTGGTTTCAAGCATTGTTGAAGCATTACTAGTTTACTATGACAACAATGGGGTTATTTCTCAGGCCAAGGAATCTAGATCTCATCAGCGATCTAAACATGTGCTTCGTCGCTATCACTTAATCAGGTAGATCATTAGTACAAAGGAAATACAAATTCAAAGAATTCCTACCGAAAGGAATCTAGCAGATCCCTTGATGAAACCTCTTAATCAAAATAAGTTTGAGAGTCATATAGAGGCCTGTGGTATTAGATACCAAGGCAATTGACATTTGGCCAAATAGGAGTATGTTATATTTGAGAGGTGTCATAAGGCAATTTCCTTAGATAATGTATTATTTATTGGATAAATAAAATCATTATTAGAGTGTATATTCTCTATGTATCTGATTGGATCTTAAACTTAATTAATGAAGTCTATAATGCAATGCATAGCACGAGAGATATTGTGATTAGATCACAATTAGTAGGTATCTTTTCATGTGTAACTATGTACGTATTCCTAGTCGATGAATTGATGAGATTAGACATCATCGATTCTGTATGACTAGCAGCTGATCCTGGATTTATCCAAGCACTCGATCCTAACTAGCTAGAAACATTGGAATGTTGAGAGTTAACATATGGATGTTGGTTAAGGGTAACTAGTTCATCGGATGTGACTTGCTAGACTTCATGTGGTTCTATACATGTCTATGAAGATCTCATTGCGGCTCAAGTGTAAGTTTCTTTTGACTTGAGGTATTCAAGTCATCTTGGTCATGGAGACTTATACTTTGATATCTTAAGTAAGCATCTCCTCGGAGCTGTGACCCCGGGATGATTGAGTATAAGTCAAAGTGCCCGAAGATGTTTGAATGGTCGACAAAGGATTCACCACTCCTTTAATAAGGATATGTATATCCTATGGCCACTTGTCAGGATTATTACTCATAAGTCTTTGGCCAAAGCAGAAACACGTCAAGAATATGGTCTTCTTGGACAAGTGTTTGAGTAATTTGAATCCACGAGACAAGGAACTACTTAGGCTAGGTGTGACATAATCAGCCTAGTGGGGACTGACACATAGATCATGTCTAGAACCAAGTGGGTATAAGATAAGTGAAAGGAACAGACGTACGAATAACTATAGTTATTAAAGGGTTCGGAATTATTCTTGGATCAACTATGATTTTTTGATTAATTGGGATCACGATGTACTACTAGTGTCACTCATGATCGATCTTTAATTAATGGTTAATTATGAACATTTAATATAAACCAGGAACCTATTGAGTCACACGTACTACGAGTATATTCGAAAGACTTAAAACGAGTTTGAGAATTGGATTCTTAGATCGAGAGAGATTAAGTCTATTGGACTAGACGAAGGACAGATATGAAAAGATATTTGTCGGAATAGAATCATGGATGGGCCACGTCTTTTAAAGACGAATTAGACCTCGTTGATTTAATTATAAACCAAATTGGTTTGATTATAATTAAAAGATGTTTGGTTATTGAACCAAATGGTTTGGTTTTGAACCAATATGGTTTGGTCTTGAACCAAAATTAAGGCTAATGGTTTGAACTTTGGGTTAGTAGTCCCGTTAAGAGATCAATAAATAGATCTAAAATGGCGAGAAAAATAACAAAGATAATTCTCTTGGAGAAAATCTAAGTGTTAGGTTTTCCCCTCTCCCCTCCTCTCCTCTTTGTGTCGCCGACCACCAAGGAGGGTGCTCCTCCTTGTGCCTCCGCCCAAACACTCCAGCTAGCAACTCCTCTCCGGCCAGCAGCGCCCTACTGGCCGGAAGGACGCTGAAGCAGTGACCTCCAGCTAAGAATGGTCACCCACACGCTAAAGCATCTGGATCACAGAATCTATCCATTGTCATCCAACAGTCTTTCGGCCTCCTCCGAGCTTCATTTTAGCGAGCATACGTTGTTGCCTGAACCTCATTGCCTCAAGGTATGTTGTCCATCATCGGTAGTGACCTCTTGGATGCCATAGAGCATTGGAAAAATCTCTTCACATTAGCTTTTTCGGCCATATAGTAGCCCCCTCTGGATTGCTCTCTCCCTCACTTTGTGCCACCGAGTTGCCTTGGCCGCCAAGCACAAAGTCGAGCCTGGGACTCCCTCTTGAATCCATCATCTCCCTCATCCAGCTAATTCTGGATTGGAGACAAAAACTCATGACTTAGCGAAGTCGTCTCGACGATATCTTGGCGTGGATATCGATAGAGAAGTTTTTTCCAAAGGTTGCTAGTTGATTTCATTCCCACTTCACA
>JBBUKS010479119.1:0-16856 GCA_038050645.1 Hedychium gardnerianum
TAATAGTCACCGATAATAATAATCTGATAGATGTAATTTTGATGATTGGGCTAAAGGTATCATTGAAGTCAATACCTGGTTGTTGACTAAATCCTTTGGCTACAAGTCAAACTTTGTACCGTTCAAGAGAACCATCAGCTCGATGCATAAGACGGAATACTCATTTAGAACCTACAATATTCATAGAGGGAGTGCGCAGAACTAGACTCCATGTTCCATTGAGAAGAAGTGCATCAAATTATGTAGCCATTACACTACACCAATTTGAATCCCTGTTTGCTTGTGAAAAACAAGTTGGTTCAACAAATTTTGAAGAAACCACCAGAGCTTGTGGAAGAGGATATTGAGTTGTAATTGGTAGACAACGTGCATAGATGTCACTTAAGGGAAACATGCGATTAGGAACATTTTCATTTGAATCACTTGTTGATGGTGATGAGGAAGTAGGCTGGCATGGTGATTTTGATAATGGACTTGTATTATCTAAGGATTCAGAGCTAGAAAGCATATTATCTTCGACTGGTGAGGCTTATGAGATTGGAGCAGCAAGTTGAGGTGGTTCTGATGGTATAGGGCAGTTATTAGAGAGCCCAGAGCAGGACCTAGGATGTCATCACTTTCGACAACATTAGGTGACATCAAGAAGGTGCCACCTGTATCCGGAGGGGAGATTGAAGAAGTTGCTAAAAAAGGAAATAGAGACTCATCAAAAGTAATATGTCGTGAAATATATATCTATCCTATTGGTATATACAAGCAATGATACCCATGATGCAAATTACTATAACCAAGGAAAACACATTATAGTGAACGAGAGTCAAGTTTGTGTTTAGAGTAGGGGCGTAACCACGGATAACATGAGCAACCAAAAATTCAAAGAAAAGTATAATTAGGATTCTGATTATAAAAAAAATTTCAAGGGACACTTATGATTGAGTAATGGGGTAGGAAGTCGATTTATGAGATATATTGTAGTGTAAATAGCTTCATCCCAAAATTTACATGGAATTGATACAT
Organism: Hedychium gardnerianum; assembly: GCA_038050645.1. Classification (NCBI taxonomy): domain Eukaryota; kingdom Viridiplantae; phylum Streptophyta; class Magnoliopsida; order Zingiberales; family Zingiberaceae; genus Hedychium; species Hedychium gardnerianum. The sequence continues at coordinate 1,018 of JBBUKS010479119.1, forward strand.
GATGGAAAAGAGCTAAGGTAGTTTCAACTATATGTCTATGTTTTCTCTAAGCGGAGCCATTTTGCTCTGGAGTGTGAGGGCAAGAGACTCGATGAACAATTCCACAAGATAAAAGATACGATGGAGAACTTGATATTCACCTCCCCAATCAGAATAAATAGAAAGTATTTTGCAATTAAAATATCGTTCAACTTATTTTTAAAAATGACAGAATATGTCTAATAAATCAGATTTCCTTCTCATAGGAAAGATTTAAGTATATTTATTAAAATGATCGAAGAAGGTAACATAATATAGAAAACCTTGATTAGACAAGATAAGTGCAGGGCCCGAAATATCTGAATGAATTATTTCAAGGGGAAAATTAGAAACACGATCGGAAGAAGAGAAAGGTAACTTATGACTTTTAGATTTCATGCATGCTCTACATGAATGAGATGGAGAGGAGGATGACCAAGTCGGGCATGCCAAGTTGGTTTATTTGTACGTTCACTAATAAAAGCTTTGATTGAAGAACTTTGAAGATAGTAAAGATCATTTTTGATTCCCCCATAAAACACGGTAGTATATGCTCCTCTATCTTTTATAAAATAATGATTATAATGAAATTCAAAAAAAAAATTGTTATCAAGACAAAATTGACAAATGGAGAGTAAATTTTTAGCAATAGATGGAATATGAAAGATGTTGCTCATGTGAAATGTATGATTAGATAAATGAATGTATGTGTTTCAAAGATTAGCAATTTGCAAACTTGAGTCATCGCTTACTTGTACCATATTTGAACTATAGTACGGCATTACTTCTGTAAGGATATTATAATTTAATGTGACATGATGAGTTGCTCTAGTGTCAATATATCATTCAGTAGATGAAAACTCTGATGATTTACAAATAATAGACATAGATAAGAGTACTTTAAGATATGCTTGTGAAACATTTAATTGTCTTAAAATTGTAGGACCACCGACGAAATTTGTATCAAATTATTTAGGACAGTGAGTACCAATATCTGACATTGAAATAGAGAAAGAACTACTTCCCAAACTGCAAGATCAGAGAGGAGCTCTGTTGATTTGATCCAGGGAAAGGGGTCCCGTTGAAAAGGAGAAACATCAAGAATGTTCACCTCGAACCTGATCCTGTTCCGAAGGCCAATTCAAAATTGAAGCAGAGAAAAATTCTTTCGAAGAAATTTCACCGGCTATAGTGTCACAAGGAAAGAGGATCACTCGTCCCGGATTCCAGTAAGAGAAAAGAGTGATAACGGAAATAGAGAAAGAATTACTTCCCAATTTAGAAGATAACCATGGGTAGCTATAGTTGGCTACTGTTGTTGGCTGGCAGCTTGGAAAAAGAATAAAAACAACAAGATAATGTTGTTGCTTGCTGGAAAAATAAGAGGGAGAGCTGCTATTGGCTGGAAGAGGAAGAAGAACCTGCTTCTTGGTGGGGAGAAGTCAACACTTGTGAAGGAGATGCTCTAACGGTGGTGCTCTGCTTATGTAAGAAATAGAACAAAGGTGGCGGCGGAACAGTAGAAGAAGAAAGAAGCTGCCATGAAAAATTTCATGGCTCTGATATCATGTGAGAAGCAGGAAACGTAATAAGACAACAAAGGATAATCGAGCAATAATTAATCTTCTTGATATGATGCATTCATAAACAATATGATTTATAGATGTTTACAAACACTTAAGTCAATTTTTGACCAATTAATAAGACCGATTAATAAAAAAAAATTAACAATTATTATACCTTAATATTAATATGATTTGATTCAATTTTATTGAATGATTCTTTTAGTAGGAGCCAGTGGCTGCGGCAACTTGTACAGCACAGGTTATGGCATCGACAACACGGCGCTGAGCTCTGAGCTCTTCGACAACGGCGCCACGTGCGGTGCTTGCTTCCAAATAGTCTGCAACTCGAGACAATCACAGTGGTGTCGACCGAGGACACACATAACCGTAACTGTCATAGACGCCTGCCCACCAAACTACGATCTACCCAGCGATGACGGTGGGTGGTGCAACCCGCCGCGGTGCCACTTCGACATGTCTCAGCCTGCATGGGAGACCATCGCAATTGATAGAGGCGGCATCGTTCCTGTTTATTACAGAAGGTGATCATTTGGCTAGTAGTGATCCAGAACTTATCTCAGTCAATTTGAACTATTTAACTTGAGGCGACGACAGTACTGACAAGTATCCATGCATTGTGATTTGGGTGGTACTGAACAGGGTGAAGTGCAAGCGCAGCGGTGGCGTGCGATTCACGATCAACGGGCGAAGTTACTTTTGACTTTCAGTTGGTGTTGATTTCCATTGTGGGTGGCACCGGTGTGATCTCGGCGGCATGGTTCAAGTGGTCGAACACGGACTGGATGGCGATGAGTAAAGATTGGGGCATGAATTGGCAGAGCAATGGTTATTCGACCGGCCTAAGTTTATCGTTTCGCCTCTAGACGGATGATGGGAAGGTTAGGACAGCTTACGACGTCGCGCCCTCCAATTGGCGATTTGGGATCACGTACCAGTCCATCCAGTTTAACTAAATAATTTATATGGCTCGCTTAAACTTTCCATCTTCTTCCAGTACTGTTGCACATTGTGTTGCTTAAACTTTCCACCTTCTTCATGTAACTAGGTTGTGGCTATGGGTTTGGAATGACCCACCTTTCTCATTCCTTTTGTATTGGGCTTATAAGCTTTCCTCCCTACTACGATAGGATATTTAAAGAAATGAAGGGCTAATTATTTTCTAAGATGGTTTATCGTTAATTATTGATTTGTAAGTATTGAATTTGTTCTAAATTGAATTTAAAAACTCTGAATACAAATAATTCAATAGCATGTAGCCTACAACTTGTTATGCAATTAGCTATTTCTTGGTCGGTTACACCATTACTTATATGTCAACTTTGCAGAGTGCGCTGCAAGTTGCACATCCATTGAATGATTCATAGACCAACAATACCTAATGTCTAACACAACAATCCTTTGCCATTAAAATGGATAATCAATAATTATAACTATGTAACAATGTCAATCTATTTTAACACTGAATTCAAATGTTAGATTTTATATATATAATAGTTGAATTAACATTAGGTTTGAGTTTACCAAAAGTCAGAGAAGCTCTTGGATACTCGCATACTTTACCATCTATGTCAAGTACAAAAGATTAAAAGCATTTGAACTAGTAGTCTCTTGTTGTAACTATCTTCCCCACTTTGTTCACATGAAAGTGTCAAGGATAATCAATCATTTTGTATGGACACTCAACTTTATAATTCTAAAAAAGATTCTATTAATATTAATTGTGTTATAGTATCAATTCAATGCATATAAGTTGAGTTGTTGAATATTTTTGGTGATAGTAATTGTGAATCTGAACATTAATGATTGCGAAGAGACTACTACAAATAATGTTTCGACTATTAGATAATAATAGGTGTTCCTTCTCATTTTTTGATGAAAAGTAAATAGATATGATGTACGAAACATACATGCATCCTCACGGGTAGCTACTCATTTATGATGAATTATCAAATTTGAGTAGATGCCCGAGGTATATGGAACCATATACATATATTTGTACCCTCATGCATACCAACCCTCACATAAATACTAACCTCATAGTCAACTCTCATGCATACCAACCCTCACATGAATACCAACCTCACAGTCAAACGATCACCATCCAACATGTCATCATATCGCAACCTATTGGGGCCATGTAAGTGGCTCCATCCCCCTCATGCTACTGATGGAGCCTCCTGATGTGGTGTGTGCAACCGCCAACTGAACCTTTGATAACGTTGATCATCTAGTGCATGGATGTCAGGTATCCATTGGTCTGGATGATTTTAAGACATAGTGATTTTATGTGTTCGTTCTCATGCTTATAGGCATAGTGATTTTAAGACAAGTATATTGATGAGATTGTTTCTATAAGACTAGAATATTTTTAGTGTCCATAGGAATCTCATACAAGAAATATACCTTATCCCTAAACTTGAGATTGTTAAAGCCATCTCATATGAGTGATGTACTTTGACACTTATGAGTTAGACTCCAATCAAAAGAATACATATATACTCATTGTTAGGAATACTGTGTTGGAGGATCTTAGTTTCTCCCTTCTAGTTTATTCTAATCAAGTAGTTTTTATGATTGATGATATATTTAAGTCAATTTGGACTAATGGCCTTATTTTGGCAAGTAGTTCTAACATTTATTTTATGTTGTTGAATGAATGATAGGCTTTATGAACCTAAAGGACATACATCAAGGATTTTGTAGCATTTATCTTGTTAATATCAAGCTTTAAGACTACATTGAAAACCTATATGAATTGTATTTTAAAATAATTGTAATCTTTGTATTAAAAAGGTAAGCATATAGAGTTAGGTAAGTTCCTCATTTTTTCATTCATAGGATCTAGAACTACCTAGCTCTGATTTAGGGACTGAGAGATGACTTGGACAAATACATTGGTAAGCCTTATGGTGTCCAAAATTTATTCAAGAACATTACAAATTTCTTGTTGAGTGTTTTAGATTATTTGGTATACTAATAGTTTTTAGCTAGTCAACTAAAACAAAAATAGAACCCAAGTCACTAGCTTTATATCAAGTTGGGTCAAGTAAACTTTTATTGTCAGTCGACAAAACTAGGTGCATTGAGACAATAGAAGAAATACAATGTAAACTCTCATAAAATTTGTTTTTACAAGAAATACAAGAATAAAAAAATAGAAAATAGATACAATATAAATGAAATAACTTTACAAGAATGAATTTATGTTTTGCTTGCTTTGTAGTTGTTTAGAATTGTCTCCTGAACCTGAAGGTTTGGAATGCAACATCACTCTCCCATAAACCTTCCAAGATACGGTCTACAACCATTTCACGAAATCTCTCTTTTATTGGGTTGATGTCGTGATTAGAATTCGCCAATTAATTGATTGATTTTTCACTATTAGTCGTCCATTGTAATTTGAATGTTGTTCTGCTCCATTAGTCCAATGAGTTCATTCAACTCAGCAATAATTGACAATTCTTCCACTATTAGTCGATTGTTGCTCAATAGTTTAGTTCCTGAATTGATTGTGAAATTTTCTATTTGTTTTACAGTATCATCAGTCGAGTGTACCACTTGACTATTCCATCAATCGACTAACATGCAAAAGCCAACAGTCGATTGATCATACCACAAACTTTCTCAAATCTCAAATTTATAGTTTAGGGTTCATTAATCAACTATTACTCCATATCAGTTGATTGATACCTTAATGTCAGTCATACTAAGGTTGAACTCTAGCTTTCCTAGTATTCGAGTGACTCCAACCTACCAAGACTTCTCTCGCCTAGCATCCGGTCAACCTTAACCTACGAAGACTTCACCATTGCCAAATATTTTGTCCTCCTTGACCTGTTTGGACTCCCCTTATCATATCTAACATCCAGTCCTCCATGACCTATTAAGACTTCACTCGCACACCTAACATCCAATTCTCTATAACCTATTAGGACTTTCACCCACACACCTAACATCTAATCCTCTATAACCTATTAGGACTTTCACCTACACACCTAACTATAGGATCGAAGAAAGCGCTAGAGGGGGGTGAATAGCGCGTGTCGCTTTTTCATATTTTTTAGGATCTCGAGTATGCAGCGGAAAAATAGAAACAAACACAAAACACAATGGTTTTACTTGGTTCGCAGCCTCGTGGCTACTACTCCAAGGCCCGCAGCCAGTTTGACCTTTCTTGATGGGCAATCACTATTAACCTTCTTCTTGAAATAGAAGAAGGTTCGTTTCTTTACAAAGGTAGGACTCGGTAACAATTTTACCGACCCTAAGAAAGATAAGTACAAAAGAAATGACAATTGAAATAAACACAACTAACTATGTGTTACCAAGTGCTAGGCTTGTTTGAGCTCGTAGCGGTGTTGCAACATTGTTACGTCATTGTAGCTTTAGCACAATAGCTTTTCGCAATCTTAGAAGCATAGAATTGAGCATGGAAGACTTCGTCGAAAGTTGTTTTCAAGCTTCTAATCGAAGACTGCCTATATAGGCTGATCCAGGCGCCTCAATCCCTTTGAGGCGCCTGGATTTAGGCTGACGTGGTGACTCCTCGGCAAAGCTCTATCCGACAACTCTTATCTTGATCTAGGCGCCTCAATCCCATTGATGCGCCTGGTTGCTGACGAGTGCCATCCAATCAAAGGTTGCCACCTCATTCTTCTCACGATGAGGTCATTGAGGTGCCTCAATCCCTTTGAGGCGCCTGGTTTGGTTTGAGGCGCCTGGATCCCTTCCAAGCGCCTGGATCAGCAGTTTCCGGGCTTTAGCTTCTGCATTATAGAGTTAGCATATACAAGATATAATATGAATGCAATATGTAAGGTTAACAGTCTCGGGACTGTCCGATTCTGACTTTTAAGTTTCTAGTGAAACCCTAGGTCAAATTGATGTCTACTGTTCCCTCAACGGAGAACGCGTCCTCACCTACTCCTTTCAAGAGAGTTTACCTATTGCCAAACATCTTGACATCCATACTGTTTGGACTTTCGCTCAACATCCGATCTTGACCTCTGGGACTTTCCGCTAGACGTCTGATCCTCGACCCGCCTAGACTTCTGCCTAGTGTCCTCAACCCCAGGGCTTTCCGCCTAGTGTCGTTGACCCCTAGGACTTCTGCCTAGTGTTCTCAATCTGCCAAGACTTCTGCCCAGTCCCCCGGACTAGGACTTCATTGCCCAATCTCCCTGATCAGGACTTCTTGCCCAATCCCATGGACCAGGACTTCCTTGCCCAATCTCCTTGATCAGGACTTCTTGCCCAATCCAACTGACCAGGACTTCATTGTCTAGCCTTAACTAGGACTTTCACCTTGCCTAAGTTCCCTTAGGACTTTCTATTTGAGCTTCCTTCACACTTAGTTAGATTCATTAAATAACAATAAACCTTAACTTTGAACCTTTGTCATCTATCAAAACATAGGTTTGATTAGCTAATGCTTCCAGCACCAGCAATCTCCCCCTTTTTGATTTATGATAACCTAGTTCAAAGTTAAGTAAATTATAAACACCTTTAAATAGTCAGACAACCAAAAAATTGATTCATAAAAAAAAAAATAAAGCAGGTTGCTCCCCCTTAATTATTACTCTCCCCTTGAAGTTAAGGTCTTAGTGTTTTAAAAGAATTTAAGAATTTTCTCTCCTTAACTTTAACTAATCTTTATCTCTCCCCCTTTGACATATATCAAAAATAACAGGGAGGTGAAGGATTTATAAAATAGTTTTCAAGCATATTTTTTAAAAATATTTTTCAAAGATAATTGCAAGTGTTTTTTTAAACAGAAATACTTTCAAAAATGCTTTTAAGCGTTTTTGAAAAAAAAAATTGCAAGTATTTTTTTAAATTGAAAATTTTGAGAAAGCATTTTCAAACATTTTGTAAGTCTTTTTCAATAGAAGTTTTAAAATTCTTTTCGAGATAGAATTTTAAATAGTTTTCAAGTAGAATTTCCAAAAATATTTTTTGAAAAGATTTTCAAGTATTTTTCAAATAGATTTTTCAAAAAATATTTATAAGTATTTTCTAAACAAAATTTTCAAAAGTATTTTTCAAGTATTTTCCAAATAAAAAGAACTTTCAAAAATATTTTCCAGGTATTTTTCAAACACAAAAAAAATATTTTTCAACCATACTTTTCAAAAATATTTTCTAAATCATTTTTCAAAAATAGAAGTTTAAAAGATTTTTCAAGCACTTTTTAAAATAGAATTTTCAAAAATATTTTTAAGTATTTTTCAAATAAAGTTTTCAAAAAAAGATTTACTAGTATTTTAAAAAATATATATAATTTTCAAAAAAAATTAAGTATTCCAACAAAAAAAAAATTCAAACAAAATTTTCAAAATAAAGTTTTTTCAAATATGCTCTCCCTGAATTAAAACTCGTTTTGAAGATTTTGAAAGCATATTTTAAAAATCTACATGTTTTGAAATCAAATCATAGATTTGAAAGTTTTTGAAAGTTAATATTTTTTAAGAGAAGGTTTAAACATAGATAAGTTTTTGAAAAACTTTTCTTAGGCAAGTTTGAAAACACTTTGCAAAAATGAAGCAATAATACTTTTAAAAAAAAATTCCAAGTTAATATTTTTTTAAAAAATGTTTAAACATAGACTGCAAAATTTTCTAAGGTAATTTAAAAAATTTTACTACTTTGCTAGATTTTTTAAAAAAAAAGCAATAGTTTTTTAAAAGAAACTTAGGCAATAAAGGAAGCATGTAAATATTTCCTTTATAGTCCAAGTAAGCAAAAAAGAATGATTTCCCTAGAGTCCAAGCATGTATTACTAAATCATCTAGAAAATTATTTCCTTATAGTCCTTAAATAAACCATACAATTTTGATAAAACCCTAAGGAAGAATAATGATTTTCAATTTAGTTAATTGAATTTTGAATTATATTTAGTTAGGGTTTAGATTAATCAATTTAAAGTTTGAATTGATTTGCATTAATTAGGTTAATTAATTAGTTAAGATTTAATTGATTAACTTGATTTATGTTCTTAATTGATTATATTTAATTTTGAATATAATTTTGATTAATTAATTAATTTAGTTTGATTCAACATCTCACCCCTTTGTAAATTTTCAAGCAAGGGAACCTTATAATTGTGGTGAGATGATTAAGAATTGATTTATTTTAAAAAGAGTTGTTTGAATTTGTGTTAGATTCAAACTTAGCTTTGGGTACCACAAGTCAGTGTTTTCAGCATAAGCTTCCAAGCTGTGGTGAATCACTAGGATATCATTAAAGTAACCACATGCCTAAGACAAAGCTTCTCCAAAACAATCAACCCATAGAACTTAGTACTAAGTTTTGGTCTAATTAGTTCATGTCTGACTATGGTAGCTTCAGCTAGATCCATTAAGTTGATTGCACCAGGTAGAACACATTATTCAACCTAGACATGCTTTCAACAGAGTTTCTTTAGCTTACTATCATCCCAAACCTTTCCGATGCGAGGTTATCAAATTCAAATAATCTTTTTAGCCATTCTAACTTTAGCAAGAAAATAAACTAAACATGGCATGTAAAGTAGTATATCATACAAACATGCAAATCAAGAAAAAAAATAGTTTTTCTCTTAGCTCCCCCTAGGTCATAACCTCGATAAGGTCTATCTAGGTAATGAATTTGACCCCTAGGTATCCAAAAGTGGTTTGATCCAACTTGATTAATTGATTTCTAGGTTTTTAATTCACTAATGACATGTACGATTTAAATCATGAATTATCTTTGTACCCTAATCGGGATCTGTTGTAAATGACTCTTTATTTTTCAAGTATCATGTCAAGACACTTGAAATGCACAGAGAACCATTCCAACGTGTTTCCAAGTTCTTTGACTTGAGTTTTAAAAATAAAATTTTCTTCCTCAAGTTGTTGGACTTGAGTTAAAGTTGTTAGTGCTGGAAGCATCAGCTAATCGAACCTATGTTTTGATAGATGACAAAGGTTCAAAGTTAAGGTTTATTGTTATCTAATGAATCTGGCTAAGTGTGCAGGAAGCTCAAATAGAAAGTTCTAAGGAAACCTAGGCAAGATGAAAGTCCTAGTTAAGGCTAGGTAATGAAGTCCTAGTCAGTTGGACTGGGCAAGAAGTCTTGATCAAAGAGATTGGGCAAGGAAGTCCTGGTCTGTGGGATTGGGCAAGAAGTCCTGATCAAAAAAATTGGGCAATGAAGTCTTGGTTCGGGGGACTGGACAGAAGTCTTGATAGATCGAAGACACCGGGCAGAAGTCCTAGGGGTCGAGGACACTAGGCAGAAAGCCCTGGGGGTCGAGGACACCAGACAGAAGTCTAGGCGGGTCGAGGATCGGACGTCTAGAGGGAAGTTTCGGAGGTCAAGATCGGATCCTGAGCGAAAGTCTAAAGAGTCTGGAGGTCCAGATGTTTGACAACAGGTAAATTCTCTTGAGAGGAGCAGGTGAGGACACGTTCTTAGTTGAGGGAACAGTAGGCGTCGGTTCGACCTAGGATTTCACTGAAAACCCAAAAGTCAGAATTGGACAGTCCCGAGACTGTCAACCTTACATATTACATTCATATTATATCTTGTTTATGCTAACTCTATGATGCAGAAGCTAAAGCCTGGAAATTGCTGATCCAGGCGTCTCAAGCCGAACCAGGTGCCTCAAAGGGATTGAGGCACCTCAATCATCTTGGCGCACGACAAGATGAGGTGGCAGCCGCCGATTGATCGGCACATGTCATCATCCAGGCGCTTCAAAGGGATTGAGACGCCTAGGATGGGATAAGGTCGACCAAGGTCACGTTACGACCAGAAATTGGCATGTCAGCGATCCAAGTGCCTCAAAGGGATTGAAGAGCTTGGAAGAGGATAATCTGCGATGAGTTCGAATCAGGATCAGATTCAGCCCGATAGAGGCGCTTGGATGAACCTATAAAAGAAGGGTTCGACCAGCACCTTGAGGACAACTCACTGGACAACTTTCATACTTACGTGCTGTTCCAAAACCCGTTCTACAACGTCGAAACACTGCTCCAACAACCGACGCTCAAGCTTAATTCATTTCTTCAAGTTGTCGGTATATTTATTTTTATATGCACTTTGTATTCAATATCTTTGTATTCACTGAACTTATAGTGAATTGCCCATCGAAAGCACTTATACGGGTGCGGGCCTTGGACTAACCGTCGCCGGATGGTGAACCAAGTAAAAAAAGAAAGTCTTAGCATTATTTCTTATTAATTCTGCTGCGTACTCGAGATTTCAAAAAACGTGAAAAAGTGATACATGCTATTCACCCCACTAGCGCTCTTTTCGATCCTATAGCTACAACCTCAAACTTATGTTGTAGTAGCTATAGAACCATAGTTTCTACAATGTGTTTGTACAAGATTGCGGACCACATTATAGCAGTTACAGTTTTGTAGCTGCTACAACATCAAACTTGTGTTGTAGCAGCTACGGAACCATAGCTGCTACAACGTGTTTGTACAATGTTGAGATAGATCAATCCACCGTTCAACATTAAAAGTAAAAGTTCCCAAGTCCATAAGACATAAAATAAGGAAAAAAGATAGTCATTATAAGACATCAACATAAGGAAGATCAACAAAAGGAAGATCAACAAAATGATCTTAAGGCCTACAATCTTTCCAGCAGATCCATGGCCTCTTTTAGAGGTGCATTAACCGTTGTCACTTGCTCATTCATCTTAGCAAGTGTGGCATGGGTTTTTTTTTTTCCAATTTTTGACAGGCAGCCTTCAACCCGTTCATCGCTTGATCCTGTTGTTGCTTGAAGATTTTCACTTGCAATTGAGTATCCTGCGCACTGCTTAGATTAACAGATTAAGATGGAAGTTCATGTGAGTGATTTTTGTAATTTGCTGTCAAATATACAAGGAGAAGGAATTGATTGGAGATATGAAATATCACCTGACGACTTGAGGATCCGCTGCTACAGAAGGCCCTGCCAAGATGTTTCGGAGGCAAGGAGGGGGAAGAGTCTTCCCAAGACCCCATAGAAGAGTCAGAAGTCGAATCATCGAGCATTATCACGGGACCCGAAGAAGGTGTTGGTTTTCGGTGACACAAACGCGTCATGATTTATGAAGTGTCTTCTTGCGCCATGATCTTAAAGTGAAGGGTCAACATTTGCTAGGATGTCATCTTTATAATGGTGTGATCTTAATGCCAATTAAATGCAAGGGAGGAGTTGGTGGAATTTAATTCAGGGAGTTGAAACATCAATTCCAGAGTTACAGCCTGGTTCATTAATAGATGTGTATAAATATACGAGTTGGAGAAGAGTTAAAGTCATTTATCTGGTTGAAGGTTTGTATTTGTTTAGTCACCACATGACACAAACTTAATGTTGTAGCAACTATAGACTTGTAGCTACTACAACCTGATTGAACAAATCAAGACCATGTTGTAGCAGCTACGGAACCATAGCTGCTATAACACAGACTTAACATTGTAGCAGCTATACACTTGTAGCTGCTATAACGTGATTTAATAAATCAAGACCATGTTGTAGCAGCTACGATTCCATAGCTGCTACAATGTGATTGAACAAATCAAGACCACATTGTAGCAGCTATGGTTTCGTAGCTGCTATAACACAAACTTAACATTATAACAGTTACAGACTTGTAGCTGCTACAATGTAATTTAACAAATCAAGACCACGTTATAGTATATATGGCTCCGTAGCTGCTACAACACACACTTGTAGTTGCTATAATGTGATAATGTGATATGAAACTACTGACTTGTAGCTGCCATAATGTGATATGAAACATGAAGTTTGAGTTGTAGCAACTACGGATTCGTAGTCGATACAACACAAGTTTGACATTGTAGCAGTTACAACAATATTGAATCGTTCAACTAAAATTTAATACAACCAAATCAACATCATGAGAACAGTATATCATAACAACAACACCATATCACACTTTTTAAATACAAATATACAATTTTAATTTTGTCATTTATATTATATAAACAACATCACATTTGCACCAACTAGTTTTTGTCTATCATAATTTTATGTTCAACCCTAAATCTATAAGCTCTCATTTCAATTTGTCTGAATTCAGTTGATCTCTAAAACATCAAACTCTCGGCATAGCGCATCACAAAAAAACATAATTTAACTTGCAAGATATTTTTTTTAACTTGTAAGAATCTAATTACGATAAAGAATATGAAACATAAATAAATACTTACGATTTGCTTTGTGTGGGGTCATTTACTTGAATCGATTTAAACTCTCTTGCGGAAATATGTGCTAAACCTCGATGCTAGATGTGAAAGTATGACTAGTTTAGACTCTTAAAAAATTCCATTTATACATAAATGACATTAGTAATCAATACATATCAAAAACTTATTGTAATAGAATATAGAACTTAATATTGAGTGTTTTTATCAAAGATAGAAGTGTAATTTTCTATAATGCGGAGAGAGTTATAATGAATTATTTAACTTCATCCAAGTCTATGACCATTAGATGTTAGTGATCATCACGATTATTAAGAGGGTAGAAGATATATTTAATGATCTTATCTTTATCAGTTTTCACAGTTTGTTGCAATGCGTCGGCATGCATCATTGAAAACATATTCTATGTAAAGATCAATTTTTAGTGGACTAAATCCAAGAAAAATATTAAGATTAGTTTAGATAGTCAAATATTTACATCAAACCCAATCCCATAAAATATGGATGGGTAGTATGGGGTGTTAGAGGTTTTGACTTCATTTTCTATAATTATAAAATATACATTTATGCAATCGACATGGGTATACTGAGTTCAATCAAATAGTGTCATGAAAGATTGCATATCTAATGAGAAAATAGAGGTGGATCATACTGGAAGCACTATAACCCTACATAAACAAACAAAAATATAATAATAAATTATCGCTATTATTATTATTGAATAATATTCACAATTGCTACATTTGTAGCAGCTACGAAAAATTACATTCAAATATTTTCAGTGTTGATAGTAAAATTTAACATTCAAATATATTATTGTCAATACAACATGGCAAAGATGAAAACAATATTATTCTTATTTTAATATACACTTATTGAGACTTCAGCAAATTAATCATCAATGTTTTATTGTTTTACATACTTATGTAACTACGCTGCCAATTAATTCACTTTAATTGACTAAGTTTCAATAATTCATTTGATACCACAACATCTATATTCTTCTTAAAATATATCTTCGCTTGCTGAACAAATACATAGATAAACATGTCATTGAGGATTAACAACAAAAAGAATTAACTACAATCAACTTTACCATCAATATTTTGGTTTTAACCTTCTGAATCTCAACACATTTGATTTGTTGATTTGATGAAACTATGGTAGAAGTGTTTGATGGGATAGAGACTTCTGGATCTTCATGCTGAGCAATCACTTTGCCTTTCTATTTTCCCTTAGTTGTTTGTTTTCTATCAGTTCTCTTTCTTTTGGGGGTTTGTTCAAAATTTTGAGTCCATAGTGGTCGAATACTCTTTCTAGCATGCTTCTGGCGCAGATTAGGCTTGTATGTGTCACAGATTAGGCTCTAGGACCTCTTTATCCGGGGTAGGAGCTGCTCGTGGCTCTTCTGATACCTTGCTCTACAGTAGGATTTGGAGCTCTACAATTTTATTTTCTTGTTCAGCTATAATTCTATCTTATACAGCTAAAATTCCATCCTTTTCACCTATAGTCTTGTCCTCCTCAACAATGCTAATGCCAGCATTACTGACACTCCTATCCAGTAAATCAAACAGGTCCCTTATTTTTGTATCCTTCTGTTCAATACCTTTGGTTAACTCAGCAACCAAAGTTTGTATGTCAGCAAATTGATCATCTTTTACTTTGCAACATTGACATTTAACTTGCTCCTCCTGAACATCCTCTGCTACATGCTCCTGAACATCCTCCGCTTGCTCAAGAAAAGACACATTAGCAAAGTTCTGTGTAATTTGATCATCAATTTGCTCTTCCACATCTGCTAGGAAATCATTTGATTGTAGATGTTCCTCTAAATCTGATGAAATCAAAGTTGCTATTATTTTTTATGAAAGTAGCTCGTCAATCATCGTCTTTATTATATACACGTGAGATTATCCAGTTTCATTGACATAGTCTTGGAAGAGCAAAGTTCTTATATGGCTCTATGATTCTAATATGTTCATACATTCAAATCTACAATACAATAAGTATGATTATAAATTTTGAATCAATGAAGTTATAGTAAAATTTAACAACTTACAGTAAGTAAGTGTGCAACAAATCCTTTCAGTATTGGAGTTTGATTTCCCTCAAGGACCGATGGTTTGGGCCTCGGTGAGAGCATTATACCAATGTGCTCTATCTGTGAGGTGATATAGCCATATACAACATTATACCAATTATATCTATCTAAATTTTTAAAGTCATCTACACAATCAAGTAGTGATTTTATTAGTAGTCTAGATATACTGCTAGTAGTAGTAAATAACACGCATATAAAAAAAATACAATATAACAAGTTGACAAAACAAAAAATTAGATTCACGAGATGGTTGTTTGTGATGTTGATCAGTTTGTTCTCTACTTCATTCTTTAAACACTCCCAATCCATGAAATGTTGAATGTAGAGTGGAGTGGAGGCGATATCTAAATGTAAACGAACTTCATCGTCATGGTCTAGAAGTCCTAGAATTAGTGCAATATCTTTCTTGTGAATCTAACCTTCTGATTTTGAAAGATTAAACACTTAGAATAATAGACCCAATTGTCAAACATATTTTATATAAGACCTCTGATGTTTGCATTATGTTGTATGTTTAGGGCTCAGACAAATGAGCTTCAACTTATCAACTCCATATGTCAGTCATTTGGTTGTAGTGATAATATGAACAACTTAAACTGGGGGACGTTACTTTTCCATTATAGTTTTTTACAATAAGCATGAGAAGTAGAGCTTCTGTGGGAGGTTGGAGCACTAGACGCCATTTAATTCTATAAATAAATACTTAATATCTTAGTGATACATTACAATGTTAGTTTTGAATAATAAAATAATATTTTAACTAGTTTTGATCACCACGTTGTAGCAGCTATGATTTGATAGTTGCTACTGTTGGATCGTTAGAGACGAGAGAGAGGGGGGGGGAGTGAATCTCGTTCGAAAATCTTTTCTTTTTCAAAATAATTCAAAGTAGCAGCGGAAATTAAAATTAAATACTCACTTCTTTTTACTTGGTTCGGAGC
>JBBUKS010479148.1:0-16854 GCA_038050645.1 Hedychium gardnerianum
ACTACATATTTTCTATATATATATATATATATATATATATATATATATATATAATTTGGTTAGCCTGTACACTTTATCATGCACAACTATGAACACCTATTTAAGTGATCACCTGCATATCATTGATCAAAAAATATATAATATGATCAGTGATCAGGATTATGTCACCTCAGCAGGTACACATGATTATGTATGATAAGATGTATAGGTCATCAAAGCCCTATATATATATATATAATCTAGGTATAGGCCTTCAGCCCAATTAGATGATTTTCTCTTAAGATAAATCTAAAAGTGTAATATAGTTGAGATAAACAAATTTTATTACTGCTCTATTTTTTTTAGTAAAATTTAACCATTGCTTGCTCAGAGCACTTAACATGTACAAATAATTTTTTAGTAATTCAGATCCGTTTTTTCTATTGGATTAATTTTAAAAATGATTAATTTAATTTATGGAAAAAAATTATTGATCATCAAAATAAATCAAAAAATATAAATAAATTTTAATGAACGGTTCAACGTCACAAAATTTTCAAACTTCCCAAATGTAATATATCATAGATGAGATTCGAACCCTCGAAAGAGCTTGTCCCACATCTACTATAACCTGGAGGACAACATGCATAAATTTTTTTGATATATCCATATCTTACTATCGCACCATAGCCTTGGAGCAACATGCATAATTTTTTTTTTTTGATAATTCAAATATTTAAACTTTCGATTTAACTAATTTTGAAAGTGGATAGTCCAGCCTCACAACCCGGCCACTAGGTAAATCTAGAAGCATAAGCAATTCCTCGCCCAACCATCAATATCCTAAATTTTTTCATTTCACTAGAAAAAAATATCAGACAATATATCGTAACTGAAATTCGACCCGTGGGTGTTTAGGAAACTCTTGAACATCTTGTTGTTACACCATAACCCAGAGGTAACATGCATAATTTTTTTTATTAATCCAGTATTCAATTTTTCAAACCGATTAATTCTAAAAATGATTAATCCGATCTCATAAATATTTTCTATCGATCACGAAGATTTCTAAAAGAAATCCTTGTGATACTTGAGAATCTTGGATGTTTGGAAAGATCGTCTATGTGTTGTACCGTAACTCGAGAGATGAACATGTAATTTTTTTTATATAATTTAGATATTTAATTTTAATAATTTAATTAATCATGAAGATAATCGATCTAACCTCGTAATAAATTTTTTATCAATCATTACAATAAATTAGATAGGACAGATGAAATGTAATAGACTATCCAACTTCGTAAAATTTTCAAAGTGCAGGAGAAAAAATATTTCAAAATGAAGGCATTCCTATTGAAAAGTTAAATTGAGAGGAAGAAAACTCCGAGGTAATCAAAGGACGAACATAGTTAATTCCTTTGGTTATTTTGGTATTAGGTCAAAAAGTAAGAATAGAATAGAGGAGAAAAATATATTAAAAAAGATTAATTGAATACTACATAATAAAATTAATGAGAATTTTGACCATTTTTCCTTTTGAAATATTAGACCACATGAAAATTACAAACCATTGTATTGGTCTGATTTCATTCATCTCAAATATTTTTCATCGTGATCTCACAATAAAATAAAATAAAAATCATAATATTAAATGGAGAGAATATTTAACTCTCAAACAGAATAAACTCCACGTCCTTATCTAATAAAATAATTTTATCATCTTAATATCAACTCAATTATACTCATAAAAATATTAAAAAAAATAGAGTCACACGGGCGCATATCTCCTCTATCATATTTGTTTCTACGTGAATATCTTAGACGGATGAACCACCGATGAGCTAGATAAATATGGATCAAGTTGTCGAGCGAGAAGGACCTTTCCGACCGGTTGGATCAAATCGCCAAGCTAGGGTCTCGTCGATCGGATCACTTATGCTGAAAATCTTCTCTAATCTCCGAAATCAAATCCCTGAGAAGAACCACAAGAGAGCTGAGAGGTTAAGCGAGGCTTCAGGCGGGAGGCCTGGGGATCTTGCTCCGATGTTCAAATCAGACCTGATCAAACAGAGATAACTAAAATAGTAAAAGTGAGCGAAACAAGAGTTTTAGAAGAAAAACCTCTCCTGTGGCTTGGGAAACCCGACCCTTTATATATCCTTCCAGGAAAAGTACGACCAACGTTAATAGCGTGGACTATCAAGATATGGGCGAGCATACTACGACGTGGATTACCGCTGTCTTCCGAACTTTCGGAGGTGTCTTGGGTACCGTTAGAGATGTTCTGATCGTATCGTTGGCATCAGAGTCATGCCCTATCGCGGTGCTAGAGGCATGGTCTAATGGTAAGATAGGTCTAGTCGGTCACGGGATATGCCTGACCATAAAGATGTTCTCTTGAGACGTGCTTTTAGCGGGTGAATCGACAGCACAGGCTATATGATTGGTCCGACCGGGGTTGCTCGGTCCCTGTTTGAAAAGGAGAGTTCGTCCAGTTGATTCTCACCGGCCGGTTCTTTCGGCCGGTTGAGCGCGCTTTTTCATTAGTCCTGACCTTTGACTATCTAGACTTTTTGTTAGGCGGCGCTTGTCCGTGCTGCCTGGGGGGCCCGACTCTATCACTCCTATCACAAGTCTCTCCTTCAAGTCTAGTCGAAAGAGGTATAACCAACTGACCGTACAATCATGTTAATTTGTTCTGTTCTGACCTGACAATGGGAGAGTGCCTTGAGGGATATGTGTAATAAATGCTCCTTAAATGCATAGGTACTAATGATGAGTTGATTAATGTGTTGACCAGTGGTTGTCTGACGCGTACCCACCCACCCCCCACGTCGGGATGTCAATCACCGCAACTGTTGATCTGCCGGCGATCCGTGGGAGGCTCGATCCAACGGTTCTCATGCCCTGTTGTTATGTCGTTGTCTACAAATCTGACGGCTGAGGATTCTGGGCCTTAGCTATGTAAGGTTCTTGTCGGAGAAGATTTTGCTGTTTGCTTTCACTGTAGTCACTGTTTGAAAGGCTCCGACCCTTCCATTCGGTACTTTTGTCTTTTGATCTAGTAAGTCGTTTCCGTTTGGTTTGGGATCCACAGGTCTTGATTTAGTTAGGAATTTTGTAGACCCGACGTTCACCCCTTAGGTTATAGATGAAGCGTCGACCTCCGGTCCCTGGTACAGATCCATGAAGTACACCTTTACGACTTCCGACCTGGAGGAGGTCAGAGTGCAGTATGGAACTCCACTTAGTTATAGATTGGCAATACCCCGACCTGACCAACGACCCCAGACACCCCCGGCCGGGAGTGTAACCTTTTTCCTAAATCAGTTTCAGGTCGATCTTCGCTTCCCCATACCGTCCTTCTTTGACTTTGTGTCCCAATAATTCAACATCCCCTTAAATCAGTTGGCGCTCAATGGCTACCGACAGCTCTGTGGTTCGTACATCATTTTTTGGATGTATGGTATCCCGCTCGAGGATCGGTCTTTTCATTTTTTTTTTCTTTTGGGGCCTTCTTCTTCCAGTCGTGGGCCGGGTTTTATTTTTTGGACGATCTTCCGACCTCCAATAGGAGGTGGAAGGATAAATATTTTTATGTGTTTTTTCCAATCGGGTTTGAGTGGGCATGTGGGTGGCACGTGACCTTACACAAGCCTCCCCGTTCTACATCTGTCTTCAGGGCGGCGCACTTGATAGCAGGCAGCATCCTTGTCGACCTAAGCTTCGACTCCAAGGCGTTGTTGCACGAAGGACTCCTCTACGCGTTGGGACTGAGTCTTGTCGCAACTCGGCCACTAGCCTCTTTTGATGGGTTACTTAATAACTGTGGTTCTATTTATATCTAACTAAGACTTTTTTAAATTTGTGCAGGTCAAACCATGTGGAAGGCAGCGGCGGTTCAATCAAAGAGGTTGTCCTTAGAGGAGCTGGAAGAGAGCGGCTTGGAGATAGCCGTAGAGGAAGGGTGGCATGTTCCGCCGGCCGGGTCCTCAGGTGCTCAAAATACCGATGAGCTACCCTCTCCCCGTCCTTCACTAATAGCTGCGGGGGCGTCTTCCCAGCGTGAAGATCGTCTCCTCGACCCCAAGAAGAGCACCGCTCGAGAAAACACCCTACCCATCAGAGCGCTGAGAGACGCGCTAGGCCGTCCAAGAAGCACAATTCGGCTGATCCTACCGCAGGAAAGGATTTTGAAGGGCGTCGACCGTGGTCCATTGATATCCGATCATCGGGTTCTACTCCACTCTGCATCTCCCTCCTCGCCCAAGCGGGGACGACATTTAGTGAAATGAGGTCGGCAGACCTCCCCGCTCCAACGCCCGTCGAGGTTCCCACGGGGGTTCCCTGACCGGAGAGGGAAGCAGACGATGGGGGCCTAACCTTTCGTCAAAGTATGGTTGGAGGGTCGAGCGGTGAACGCTTGACGGATGTCACAGGAGCATTTGCAAAACTGCTCCGACAAGAAGACTCTGGACTTTCTTTCATCTAATTTGTCAGCGGTAAGTTCCCGGTCTATCTATCTTGCCGACTTATTTCCTGGTCTTCCTACTGACAATCATTTTTATAGGCATGGTGTGGGGGTTCGAAGGTCATCGCTCAGGGCTATAGACTCTTGTGAGCGAACCAGGACTTGCAGACCCGGGTTGCCGAGTTGGAAGCTCAAGAAGGCCCTACTTGCGCGGAGGTTCAGGTGGAGGTGGGTAGGCTCAAGGATGACCTGCAACTCCAAACCAAACGCCTGGCCTAGCTCGAGGACACAAAGCAAGCCGCTAATTCCCAGCTGGAAGAGCTCAAGGAGCAGCAAGCCTAGTATAAGGAGGAGCTAACCCGAGCTCATGCGACCTCTTCTTCCGACTGGAGGTAGAGAGAGGAGGTCCAAGCGCAGTTGGAGTCGGTGAAGTTTGAGCTGGTCATGCGGAGCAAGGCGCTGGATAAAATGAAAGTCGCGCTTGCCACAGAAAAAGCCAACCGGGAGAAGGAGAAGTCTGAGCGAGCCCACTATCAAGCGTTGAGGAGGAACATTGGTCCGTCCGGAGGGTTCAGTATCTGAACTCCGTGGAGTTTCAGAGTCAGCTCGACCCCAAGATTATGCAGATGTTTGAGTATGAGGTCAGCGGAGCTGTAGAATAGCTGCAGGAGGCTAAACTTTTGGCCGCCAACCTAACCCCAAACGCGGTGGATTTTGAGAAGATCACTGAGAGCGTCCCGGACGACGCTTTGGAAGATTTTGTGTAAAGTTTGTAATATGAAAAACTTCTTTTTGTACCGCCCGGCTGAGGCTTTTTTCCCTTTAATTGAAAGTTTCTTTTTTTCAGTTCTCTCTTTTTCTTTTCGTGAAGAGTCACAGGTCGGAGTTATAGCTGAGGAGCAAGATTGGTTAGGTTAGTAGCATTATAGATATTCGAACTCCTCGGTCAGAGAGAAAATCGACGCTTAGTCAGAGAAACTCGATCCCGGATTAGTGGGGCGTCAGAGCTTTAACGTAGTTCAACCCTTAATCAAAGGGGAGATCGGCGCTTTAGTGGAGAAACTCGACCCCGGATCAGTGGAAGAGATCAAAACTTTAACGTAACTCAACTCTTAATCATAGGAGAGATCGACGCTTTAGCAGAGAAACTCGACCCCATATCAATGGGAAATGTCAGAGCATTAACGTAGCTCAACCCTTGATCAGAGGGGAGATCGACGCTTTAGCGAAAAAACTCGACCCCATATCAGTGGGGGAGGTCGGAACATTAACGTAGCTCAACACTTGATCAGAGGGGAGATCGACGCTTTAGCGGAGAAACTCTACCCCGGATCAGTGGGGGAGGTCGAAGCTTTAACGTAGCTTAACCCTTGATCAGAGGAGAGATCGACGCTTTAGCGGAGAAACTTGACCCCAGATCAGTGGGGGAGGTCGAAACATTAACGTAGCTCAACCCTTGATCAGAGGGGAGATCAACGCTTTAGCGGAGAAACTCGACCCCGGATCAGTGGGGATGTCGGAGCTTTAATCTAGGCTTAGAGAGGTTTTGAGATCAGAATGTCTTTCCAACCTACGAGGACATTTCCATTCATAGAAAAATATTAGATACGGTAAAATACAATGTCAAGTAAATATGAGAGGATACTTAAGGGCTCCTGCTCCAGTATGACTGTAAGTGATTCACACTCCACGGTCGGTCTAGCTCCTTACCGTCCAGGCCTTGCAGATAGTAGGCTCCCGAGCTCAACTTGTGGATGATCTTGTAAGGGTCACCCCATTGGGGTTCCAGCTTGCTCACATCGCCGATCGACTTTATCCTTCTCCACACGAAATCCCCGACTTGGAAGGTTTGAGGGATGACTCGCTTGTTGTAGGTTTGCTTCATTCGCTGACGATATGCCATGAGCCGAACGGCCTTCCTCTCCCTTGTCTCAGTGACCAAATCCAACTCCATGAGCCGTAGCTCGACATTATATTCCCCGTAGTTAACTCGTCTGGTGAATTCTTCTCCAACTTCCACGAGTACTACTGCCTCCCCTCCGTAGACCAGGTGGAATGGTGTTAGGCCGGTACTCTCCCTGGGGGTCGTTCGGTAGGCCCATAGAATGTTAGGCAGTTCGTCCACCCAACTTCCTCCTACATGGTCCAATTTGATTTTGAGCCCTCTGACGATCTCTCGGTTAACTACCTTCGTTTGTCCGTTGCTCTGCGGGTATGCGACTGAAATGAAGGCCTGATTGATGTCATACCCCTCGCACCATTCTCTAAGCTTTTGTTCTTGAAATTGTCTTCCATTATTTGACATCGGTTTGTAAGGAATGTCGAACCGGCAAATGATGTTCCGCCATAGGAACATCATGACGACCTCTTCTGTGATACGAGCGAGCGGCTCGGCCTCTACCCATTTAGAAAAATAATCCACCACGACCAAAAGAAACTTTCGTTGTTGTGGACCAGTAGGGAATGATCCAACAATATTCATTCCCCATTGGTTGAATGACTGCGATACTGTAGACGTTCTTAGTTGCGCTGTCGAGTGATGGGGGAGGTTCTGATATTTCTGACAGTAAAGGCAACCAGCAACAAACTGAGCAGTGTCAGTTTGAAGGGTGGGCCAATAACATCCGATCAGAAGGATCTTCTTGGCGAGAGTCCGTCCTCCTACATGATTTCCACAAATATCCTCGCAGATCTCCCGCATGACATAGTTCGTCTCGTTTGATCCCAGACACTTGAGGAAAGGTTTGGAGAAGTCGTGTTTATATAAGGCATCATCGATCAGGGTGAACCTGATTGCCTGTCTTCTAAGTCGCCTAGCTAGCTTTGCTTCTTGGGGGACGATTCCGAGCTGGAGGTATGAAATGATCGGGGCCCTCCAACCATTCACTGAATCATATTCGAGTAGCTTGTCGATATGAGCCACGAGCAGGGTCTGCGAGGTCGGTTTAGCAAGTGTCCAAGCGGCCATAGTGTTGGTCATTTTGGCCAACTCGTCAGCCTTGAGATTGTCCACTCGGAGAATCTTTTGTAGTGTTACTTTTTCAAAATTGGCTTTCAGTCGTTCGAATGCCTCTACGTACTTCTTTAGGCGCTTGTTTTTGATCTCGAAGCCTCCATCCAACTACCGAGCGGCCAATTGTGAATTCGAGTGTATTACCACTCGAACGACCCCTACCCGCCAGACTACTTACAGACCAGCTAACAGAGCCTCATACTCTGCTTCATTGTTGGTGGCCCGAAAGTTGAGCATGATGGACAGCTGTAAAACATCCTCTCGAGGTGAGATCAACAAGACTCCGACTCCACTACCTTGGTTGTTGGCCGACTCGTCCACATAAATCTTCCAGACTCCTTCTGGATCAGGGCCGACGGTCTCCGTCATGAAGTTAGCTAAGGTCTGAGCCTTTATAGTCATCCGGGGCTAGTACTGGATATAGAACTCGCTAAGCTCGATCGTCCATTTGATCAACCTCCCAAAAGCTTCAGGGTTGGTCAGCACTCGTCCTAGTATGCTGTGGTGAGAACCGTGATCGGGTGAGAGAAGAAGTACGCTCTCAACCGTCGAGCTGTCACGACCAGCCCAATGCTCATTTTTCTAAGGTTGTGTATCTACTCTCCGTATCCTTTAGTAGGTGACTAGTGAAATAGACCGAGTGTTGTGTGCCTCCTTCCTCTCGCACCAGAGCCGCTCCCATGGCTCCTTCCCCAATCGCCAGGTACAGCCAAAACCTTTCGCCGAGCAGCGGTTTGGATAGGAGTGGTAGCCGAGCGAGGTATTCTTTGAGCTCGGCAAAAGCGAGGCTACAGCTCTCGTACCACTCAAACTTCAAAGTCTTTCGCAACACCTTGAAGAAGGGAAGACTTTTAGTTGTCGATCGGGAGATAAAACAGGACAATGCTGTGATACGATCGACCAGTCTTTGCGCTTCCTTGAGATTTCGGGACGGGGTCATGTCCCGAAGAGCCTGTACCTTCTCCTGGTTGGCCTCGATTTATAGCTCGATAACTATGTAGCCGAGGAAACAGTCACTCTTAGCTCCGAAGAGGCACTTGTTGGGGTTCAGCTTAAGCCCGCATTTCCTCAGGATGTCATAGGTTTCTTCAATGTCCGCTATGAGATTATCCGACCAAGCTAACTTATCAGGATATCGTCTACATATACTTTGATGTTTCTTTCGATTTGATGTTTGAACACCCGATCCATCATCCTTTGATACGTGGCTCCCGCATTCTTCAGTCTGAATGACATGACATTATAACAGAATATACCTCCGGAGGTAATAAAACTGGCCTTCTCCTAGTCTTCCTAAGCCAATGGAATCTGATGATAGTCCTGATAAGCGTCCAACATGCAGATGTACTCATATCCGGAGGTCGAGTCAACCAACTGGTTAATGCTAGGCAGGGGGTAGCAATCTTTCGGGTACGCTTTGTTCAGGTCGCGGAAAGCAATGTACACCCACCACATGTTGTCCGGCTTCGCCGCTAGAATAATATTTGACAGCCAAGTGGGGAATTGTACTTCTCGAATGTGTCCGGCTTCCAGGAGCTTGGCGACCTTCGCCTTGATCACTTGATCTTGTTCTAGGCCGAAATATCTTTTCTTCTGCTTGATCGGCCTTAACTCGGGAGGATATTGATCTTGTGTGTCATCACAATCGGGGGCACGCCTTTGATTTCTGTGGCTGACCAAGCAAAAATGTCATGATTCCTGGTCAGACATTTTTCTAATTATTGTTTTACTTCATTGGGTAGGCCGACTGCTATGCGAGTGGTGCAGCTGGGTTGTCGAGGGTGGATTTGAATCTCCTCCTTGTCTTCGTCCGATACTCCTATCGTAAGTCGAGCGGCCTCTTCCCGAATGACATTAACTTGTGCTCCCTGGATCCTCCTGGCCTTACTAAAATCGGTTTGGACGATGTCAACATAACACCTCCAAGCGGCAGACTGACTTCCTTTGACCTCTCCAACCTGATTTCCCACAAGGAATTTTATCTTTTGATGAAAGATGGAGACTACAGCCTGGAAAGCGTTCAACGCCGGTCTTCCCAGGATGACATTGTATGATGACTCAGCTTCCACCACTATGAAAGGTGTCCACCAGGTCTTCTCTCCAAGTTCCTCTCCGAGGGTCAACGGTAGTGATCTATCCAATCAACTGCACTTGGTGTCCGATGAATCCGAACAGATGGGTCAACATGGGTAGGAGCTCTTCGTCTTCGATCTACATTTGATCGAAGGTCTTTCTGAAAATGATGTTGACCGAGTTGTCAGTATCTACAAAGATCCTCTTTATTTCATAGTTGGCTATCACAGCTCGGATAACCAGGGCATCCTCGTGAGATGTTTCGATCCCCTCCAGATCTCGGAGTCCAAAACTTATTGTCAGCCCATCGCTTCTCGCAGCGCTGGTACTTACGTAAAAACTCTGCAGTCTCCTATTGTGAGTTTTGCGGGCTCTGTTGGAATCTCCGTCGGTGGGGCCCCTAGATATCATGTCGATCATCTCTCTTAAAGGGGCTTTGCCCTTATCTTTTGCCCTATTCTCGCTCGACTGTACGGGCTTTTTGTAGCTTTTCGGGGGCGTCCTGGCGCGTTTATTAGACGAGCCGTCTTCCTCCCTTTGATTCGCTGGGCATGGGGAATGCTTCCGATCGGGGGACTTCCAACTAGGGACTTGCTCTCGCCTCTTTAGTTGGTAACACTCTCTGGTATCATGTCTCTCTCTTTGGTGTTAGGAACAGAAGCGACCTGTCGATCTAGGATACCATTTCTTAGGACTCGGGGCTTGGAAGGCTTCAACTTCGTGGACCGCCATGCTTTCTCCGTAGGGCATCTGGCGACGGGGTCCCGGACAGTCATTGTACCTTAGTGGAGGCAGAGGGGCTTTGCGATCGGAGGGACCGGTTGGGACGTTGACCTCTTTTTTCCAAGCTGACTGGGCATCCTCCACCTTTACATATTTGATAGCCCGGCTCATGAGGTGATCGAAATCACCGGAGGCTTTTTCACTAGCGACCGGAAGAAGTCACCCTCCAGCAAACCCTGTGAGAAGGAGCTGACTAGAATTTTGGAGGTAGCTGCTTGGACATCCAAAGCCACCTTGTTGAATCGATGAAGATAATCTTTTAGGGATTCTTTTGTCTTCTGTTTCATGGAGAATAAGTCTAAGAGAGTCTTCGCATATCTTTTACTATTGGCAAAGTTCTGCAGGAACGCGCTTCTGAATTCCTCAAAGGAATGGATGGATCCGGTCGGCAGACGATTGAACCACCTCTATACTGGATCCGCCAAAGTCGTCAGGAAGACCCTACACTTGACTCCTTCCGGGTATTTGTGCAATAGTGTTGCATTCTAGAACTTGCATATGTGGTCTTCCAGGTCCGCTGACCCGCTATACTCCTCGATGGACGTAAGGAGAAAATGTTTGGGCAAGAGATCACCTAAGATATTTTTCACGAACAGTGGGCCTTTGGATCCGCTAGACCCATTAGGTGCAGATCCTTTGCTTTTAGCGACATCCGGAGCTTTGGCTCGTGCGATCGAGGATTCCCCTTATTGCTCCAGTTAGAGTGACGCTCCAGCCGTGGGATGGCCAAAGGCCAGTGGCGTGTTTGCTGGTGTGAATAGTCTTTGTCGAGCGCCTTGTTGTGCTCCGACCGTAGGGATCGACATCACCGGAGGCAAAGGTTGCACAGGCCGCTGTGCTTGTCACGCGACCTGCTGCTGCTGTCACATGAGTTGTTGCTGCTGCAGTCACGCTTCTTGTCTCTGTTGCCACGCGGCCTGCTGCTGCTGCATGGCCTCCTGCACGGCTGTCACTATTGTTTGGTTCAATTCATTCTGCGATGAGGACAGGTTGGATCTTCCAATGTCATCCAACTCAAAGTCCTTGCTCAGGATTTATCGTTCCCACAGACGGCGCCAATTTGTTTCTGCGCGAAGGCCTTAGACGGGTGAACCACCGGTGAGCTGGACAAGTATTAACCAAGTCACCGAGCAGGGAGGACCTTTCTGACCTGCTAGATCAAATCGCCAAGCTGGGGGTCTCATCGGTCGAATCGCTTATGTCGAGAATCTTCTCTAATCTCTGAAATCAGATACCCTGAGAAGAACGACAAGAGAGTCGAGGGGTTAAGGGGTTAAGGGGGGCTCCAGGCGGGGGGCCTGGGGATCCCGCTCCGACGCCCAAGTCAGACCTGATCAAGCGAAGATAACTAAAACATTAAAAGTGCGCAAAACAAGAGTTTTTAGAAGAAAAACCTCTCCTGTGGCCTGGAAAACCCAGCCTTTTATATATCCTTCCGAGGAAAATACGACTAGCGTTAATGGCGTGGACTGTCAAGGTATAGGCGAGCATACTACGACGTGGATTGCCGCCGTCTTTTGTACTTCCGGGGGTGTCTTGGGTATCGTTAGAGATGTTCTGATCGTACCGTTGGCGTCAGAGTCATGCCCTATCATGGTGCTAGAAACATGGGCGTATGATAAGGTAGGTCTGGTCGGTCACGGGGTATGCATGACCAGAAAGATGTTCTACTTAAGACGTACTTTTAGCGGGCGAGTCAGTAACACAAATCTATATGATTGGTCCGACCGGGGTTGCTCGATCCCTGTTCGGAATGGAGAGTCTGTCTGATTGGTTCTCCCGATCGGTTCTTCCGATCGGTTCAACGCGCTTTTTTGCTAATCTCGACCTTTAACTATCTAAATTTTTTGCCACGTGATACCTGCCCGTGCAGTCTGAGGGGTTCGGCCCTATCATCCTTATTAATATTTATGAATTGAGGAGATGATAAACCAACACTCCTCCTTGGTGCAATGGAGGTCATTGATTTAGACCACGAGCCATATTGATCGTCCGTCGACCCGTCCAATGTATCGGTGATAACTAGTTCGATAGGAAAGTGATAATTTATAAAACTTTTTTTATATTATATTGACTCTACAAAAGTCTTGAGAGTTGACGCGTGAACCACAATATTAGATGAGCTACTTTTTAAGAAAAATGTAAAAAGAAAAAGTGCACCAATTTATTAAGCTTAATCAGAAGAGAAGAGATTAAGAAAGCTCGAGGGATCGTAGAGAGGATGGCAAGGGCCACAATTGTTAGCAAGGTCTTAGATGCTGTGAAGGGAGCTTTAGGAACTCGACGAGGGTTTAGGGTTCGAATAACAAGCTATAAGTTGGAATTATCAAGCACTTAATGAAGATAAAAATCATCAACCTTCTCTAAGATTTTGGATCATTTTGAACACAATTGGATCATTTTGAACATTATCCTTATTGGATGGACTGATGGTTAGTACATGAAGTATTATCACCATGAGATCTGAGGATCAAATCTTGACTAGTAGTTAGATTCCTGCTCTCTCCCATGTATTGGTCATTGTTCAGGCTAGTTAGACTAGTTTCCGTGATTTACCTTCTCTGTGTTGGTCCTGAGACAGACTGACGGGGACATTGGGGGCGAGTGTTTCGCCTTTTGCCACCATTGGATCATTTTGAACATTTTGTTTGATTCTCCTCCATGTTGATCTTGAGATGGACTGACTGAGGTGCTGGGGCGAACGTTTCGCCTTTTGCCATCTTGAATCATTTTAAACACAAGTTCTCACGGGATGAACTGATAACTAGTACGTGAGATGTTATCATCATGAGATTTGAATATCAAATTCTGATTAGTAATCAGGTTCCTGTCCTCCCCCATGTACTGGTCATTATTCGAGTTAGCTAGACTAATCCTCGTGATTTATCTCCTCTGTGTTGATTCTGAGACGAACTGACAGGAACGTTGGGGGCGAGCGTTTCACTTTTTTACCATCTTAGATCATTTTAAACACTAACTTCAATCAAGCGCAAAAGATTTTGGATGTAAACAAATAAATTTTCAGTCCCAAAAGCATTTATACAAAGCTATCACAATGGATACATGTTGACCTTTAGGCAACTAGAAAGGTACACAACTTAGAGCTTCCTCCTCCACTTTCCTCCGACATAAGCCTTTCGATGCCAAAGATCTAGCGGTCCTCCTCGACTCCAAGAACATGGATGGTGTACTCCGAACGAATCACTTGCTCTATTTAACTTTGGCGGGCATGTGGGATTTTGCTTGTGGGAGGTAAGGAAACACAAACCCTTAGCATTACAATGGCATTTCAACTCTTTGCAAATAGATATTCCTACTCTTCTTTTTTTAAAAAAAAAATAATCATAAAGAAAAATTATTGCATTTATAACTTTATCTACGGCAAAATAAATGCTGGCAGAAATTTGGAATATATTTTTTGTGATAAAACAAAATTTTGTTTTCTTCGTAAATTATGATTTCCTTTTTCTTTTCTGAAATGTTTTCTCCAACCATTCTGCTGTTTGGTCACAACTTCCATTTCCTCCACGTGTTTGTTTTTTAAATCACAGTAACGAAGTCGAGCGTCAAAAACATTTTTCTGTCAGAGTTAGCGGCTACTTTCTGTTTAATTGGAAGATTATTTAGTCAAAGTCAAAATATATTTATTATTCTCATTGAATGGAACAACTACTTACCTTCATAATTTTAAACATTATCACTCGAGATATTTAAGAAAAAGAAATTTGTAGTTTTCTAATTCAGCAAATTATTATTATTATTTAATTAATATCAGTATGTATTTTAATGGATACAAGGTCACGAGGGCTTTTTGTTTTTTTTGAGTATATATTATGTTATCCCTCGTCATACATAATTATCAAATTCAAACTACACACTTTTTTCCAGCAATATGGGCACCTAATTTTAAAACGTATCTACATATTTTATTCCAACCGTCAATTATTATGATATAACATTCAAAAAACAACATAAAATGATGATAATTTTTGAAAATTAACACCACTAATCAACATCACAATGATACTAATTTTGTAATAAAAAAAATAATTATGCTCCCCCAAACACCTTTTATAATCCATCTTAAAAATTATATGAAAAAAATAAATTACAAAATAAATTTATAACCGATTACCAAATAATTAAAGGATGAGATGAATTATTTTTTCGAGAATATATTCATCGAAAATTAATTTTTATTTTATTATAGTAAATCCGTCGTTTACTAAATGTGCAAATACTCAGAAGAACATGACGATCGTGAATATTGATTGTTTTTTGGGGTTGTATGCCTAGATTGAGGGGAGCAAGGAATTCGATAGATCAAAGGGATCACGTTCTAGACATGATAATCATCGAGAATTAGAGCCTTGGATTAAGGCATCGCTTGGATCAAGTTGTTGCACTAGAGCTCAAGTAGGAGTTTGGTGGACTTGAAGATCTAAAGACATGAAAATAGCGAGTGATTATGAAAGTGTAACCTTAGTTTTGATTTTGGGGAATGTAACATCTTGTAATAATATTGTGATTGTTTAGATAGTAAACTACCTAGGCTTTATTCGAGCAACAATCCTTCCTTGTGATTAGCAATAATCACAATGTTTTAATGTACGATAACATGATTAAATTAAACAATTCAAAAACATTCAGCAGCAGAAATTTTTGGTGGATAATGAATGAATGAAAATAAAATTGGAGAGACATCAATATTCAGTCAGCAGAGTTGTGTAGTTTTGTTGGGTCATCAATGAGTCTTAAAGGGAGTGTTTGTGTGATGAGCTTACTACAAGTTAGCAGCAAATATGAAAATAGGGCAGGGCAGTACTCAATAGAAAGCGAGATACAAAGTTCAACCCCAACACCCACAGTGGCATCATGGTCCCTAGTCCCTACCCGACATAAATTAAGACAAGGCTTTGTCCCATCAATTTTGAGTCAGCCATCTACTTTTTTGTACTGATCATTAACTTCCTCTCGCCCACAATGATACAAGGGAAACCAAAACTAATATGGTGGTGCTAGTTTATCCCTATCACACTTTTGCAAAATGAGGTTCTACTTTCTAATAGCTTACTAAACATTACAAAAGAGGCAGTTTAAGTTGCAAAAGAGCATCCTTAGTTTGCACAAAGGTTAATTTTATATCTATTAGACTTTTACAAAATGAGGTTCTACTTGCTAATAGGTTAAACATTACAAAAGAAGCAGTTTAAGTTGCAAAAGAGCATCCTTAGTTTGCACAAAGGTTAGTTTTGTCTCTATTTTAGACTTTTGCAAAAGAGGCTACCTGATACAAGACTCAAGAAAGGAATCAATACAGGTAGCTGAAAGTTATATGTTTCAGTGGCAAGAAAACATGCTTAGCAATATAGATTCTTTCTAGCTAGTAATCGTGTAGAAAGCTTTTGATCAATCTGCATGATCAGAAATCTTAAGTTGTCCGGATTAAGCAGTTTGGGGGTTTGTTACTGAGTAAACAAAAAAAAACAACTTGATCCTTTAGCAAAGGTATGATTTTCTGAATCTAACTTGACTGCTTACTTTAGTGTTAGCTAATGCAAGATTGACAAAGAATGAATTCTTGGTTTTCTGAAACATGAAAGATTTGAAAAAGGAAAAGATATTTACCAATTCACACACTTGGTATTCGATATTGACAAAATCAAGTACCTTGTAAAAAGTCAACTTCCTTTGTCCGTCAAAATCTGAATGCAAGTTGATTTGCAACTCTACTTGTTGGCTACCCTGTCATTTTTCATCATACAAGCTGATTTGTAAAGTCAAACTCTAAGCTTATATAAAATTAAAGGAAAATAATTACTTACTAATCATCTAAGGTTGGAAGGAACTTAAATATCTATTATTCATCTTCGAATTTTGCTGCAAGCTGATTTGCAAATTAGTAATAATCAAATTGCAAATTCAAAACTCTAAATTTATGCAAAATAAAGGTGTGAAAGATCCCTTACTAAGCATCCTAGGTTTTAAGGAATTCAATTTTTATATTTTTTTCAAGAAGTATACTAGTTTTCACCAAACAAATTAATTTGCTAATCACCTTGCATTCACATTTTGAAAATTTGAACAGAACTTAACATCCAGGCTAAAAGAAAAATAAATGAGCATAAGTAATATTCAAACAAGGTCAAAATAAAGAGACAACAGACTCGTCAAACATATAAATGAACACAATGGAGTTTTAATCAACTGCATAGAACAGTCAAAAATCAACAGGAAGTGAGCTTCTTGGCCCTACTGCCCCATGTCTCATCCACTCCAGAAATTTTTGAAAAATAACTGTTCTTGCACGGAGACTGAAGGATGATTCACGGGAAACTGAACCGTTGATTGGATGACCGTAGAGCGGAGTGATCTGGCCGATCTACAGGACTTGACTCTGATCGGGGTTGCACCGCCGGTCTACCGCTTCAAGTGTCCGATCGGGTACCTGCGCAGACCAAAGAGAGAGACGGAGGGTTAGCAGAGAGCTCCAGGCGTAGAGCCTGGGGATCCCGCTCCGACGCTCAAGTCAGGT